>OZ005660.1:172323405-172530905 GCA_963930645.1 Salticus scenicus | reverse complement strand
TCAAGGAAATGGCAATTTTGTTTTTTAAAAAAAATTTTAGTTAATTTTTTAAAATTATCTATTAATTTTCCTAAAAATAAAGTTTATGTTTAAAAAAAAAATAGAAATATTTAGGGGTGGGATGTTTTTGTCATTTACAACATTTTTGTATTAAAGGAATACACATAAATTAGGAAAATGTGATAAAAGGGTGATGCCTCGCCAAACTCTGTTTAACTTGCTCGAATCTAACAACTTTCAAAAATCCTTTCAAAAGTCTGTACGCATGCTCAGTTAGCATTTTTGTAGGGAGCCGGGGCTGCGGCGACACGCTAGTAATCACTATCCTATTGAATCATAAACATCACAGAAAGTATGCCATTAAGATTTCTGTGTAACGATACTGTTGGCAAAAATAATAATAATAATAATAATAATAATAATATAAATAAATAAATAAGTAAATAAATAAAAATAAAATTATTTTTGTGTGACTGTCGTTACCTTCTTCCATGAAATCACATAATATTTATTAGGATGTTGGCAGGTATGGTTGTTGATACGTAAATTTGCTCTCTTTCATACATTAGTGGAAATTGGAGTAATTTGCCATTTGTTTAGACGTGTGAAAGCGAGTGGAACTAGAAGTTGCGCGTTTTACAAGAATAAGTTAATGCACAGCTTTTTGCATGCTCGATTAGAAACTAATCCGTACCATGAAGACTGCTGCATTTCTATATTATTCAACAAGATATCCCTTTCTGTATCCAGAAAACATGTTCAGATCTTATTCTTAAACCAGTTAGAATGTATGTGTCAGATTTTCAGTGTAAAAGAGTAAAAGCATAATCTCTTATCTCTCTTACGTGAAGGGAATTTTTTCCCTCTGAAGGCCGGAATTTTCCTAAAATGCGAAAACTCTCCCCGAGCTTTCAGAAATCTCCTAATCTGGCAACACTGCACAAAGCAAACAATCACCGTCTACCACACGGCGGATAGTGATTTCTTTACATAACAGACCATGTAACTACTATCGTTTCCTGTAGAAAAGTATACCTATAAAAGATGTACAAGTAAAAGTTTCTGGTGTTAACGGTATAAATAATTTGAATGTTAGCAGACAAAAGTAAATAGAGCGTCTATTTCGGAAAACTCTAAAAGAATATTACACACATATATATATACATATAAAAGGAGTTTTATCAATCCGCATTCAACCCATTAAACGGTATAGGCGAATATGTCTTATAATTTAATTTTAGGAGGTCATGGAAGAACTCTTGGGGAATGCAGTACACAAGTTCCTGCTCATATCCATCCGTTCGCAAGACACTGTGGATAGAAGGATAAATGTTCAAAGTTTACATAGAAACATATCAGCTATCTAGTTCAGAAGAAATTTTAACTTCTATTTGAAACAGATCATCGAATTTCAGGCTTTTTGAAAGAAATCTCCTAATCTGGCAACACTGCACAAAGCAAACAATCACCGTCTACCACACGGCGGATAGTGATTTCTTTACATAACAGACCATGTAACTACTATCGTTTCCTGTAGAAAAGTATACCTATAAAAGATGTACAAGTAAAAGTTTCTGGTGTTAACGGTATAAATAATTTGAATGTTAGCAGACAAAAGTAAATAGAGCGTCTATTTCGGAAAACTCTAAAAGAATATTACACACATATATATATACATATAAAAGGAGTTTTATCAATCCGCATTCAACCCATTAAACGGTATAGGCGAATATGTCTTATAATTTAATTTTAGGAGGTCATGGAAGAACTCTTGGGGAATGCAGTACACAAGTTCCTGCTCATATCCATCCGTTCGCAAGACACTGTGGATAGAAGGATAAATGTTCAAAGTTTACATAGAAACATATCAGCTATCTAGTTCAGAAGAAATTTTAACTTCTATTTGAAACAGATCATCGAATTTCAGGCTTTTTGAAAGAGAGGCTCCGCCAAAGAACTTAGAATAGGAAGAAAGACCTTTGGCTCCGCCCCTCGTCTTCTTTCAGCTTTAAATTAACTTTTGACCATGTTAATAATATGCAAGATTCTATAACATATTTATTATATAGTTAACAATTATAAATCGTTTGTATAATTACTTTATGTGTATTATTACTTATAATATAATTAATATGTGGATTATTACTTTAATATAATTAATACCTTTTCTGTAGGAAAGTTCTATAAAAGAAGTACGAATAAAAGTTTCTGATGTTTCGGTATAAATAAATTAGTGCACTTTACAATTTCAATCCTATGCAGAGGAATAGCAGACAAAAGCAAAAAAGAGCGTCACCTTCGAAAAACTCTGAAAGAATATTACACACACACACATATATACATATAAAAGGAGTTTTGTCAATACACATTCAACCCATTAAACGGTATAGGCGAATATGTAGGGTTTATCTGAACTCTTATAATATAATTTTAGGAGGTTATGGAAGAACTCTTGGGGAATGCAGTACACAAGTTCCTTCTTATCTCCAACCGTTCACAAGATACTGTGGATAGAAGGAAACATGTTCAAAGTTTACATAGAAACATATCAGCTATCTAGTTCAGAAGAAATTTAAACTTTTATTTGAAACAGATCACCGAATTTCAGGCTTTTTGAAAGAGAGGGCTCCGCCAAAGAACTTAGAATAGGAAGAAAGATGTTTGGCTCCGCCCCTCGTCTTCTTTCAGATTTAAATTAACTTTTGACCATATTAATAATATGCAAGATTTTATAACCTATTTATTATGTAGTTAACAATTATAAATTCGTTTGCATAATTACTTAATGTGTATTATTACTCTACAACTATTCTGGTGTGAAAAAAAAGGCGGGGCCTAATACCATTACGGAAAAACTAGCATAGTTAGCAGGTCTATAATGCACATGTTCCTGCTCTATCTCCAACCGTTCACAAGATACTGCGAATAGAAGGAAAAGTGTTCAAAGTTTACATTAAAACTTATCAGTTATCTAGTTCAAAAGAAGTTTAAACTGTTGTTGAAATAGATCACCGAATTTCAAGCTTTTCCAAAGAGAGGCTCCGACCATCGTCTCTTCCTTTAAACTTTAAATTAACTTTTGACCATATTAATACACATGCTTTTGTACACTATTTCTTATGTAGATAACAATTATAAATCCGTTTGTATAATTACTTTATGATATGATTTCACTTGTAATTTAATTAATAAATAAGTATTAATAAAAAAAAAAAAAATGGAATTAAAAAAGATAAGGTTTCTCCTTCTCACTTAAAACACCGGCTTTCAACACCGGTTATGTGTGAAAGCAATGGCAACAAAAAAATGTATGGAAAGGCTCAAAACAGAGTAGGGAAATACTCTATGTCTATGATTTAAATGCAGAAGTATTTGGAAAGAACAGCTGTTTCTGAAATTGGTTTGCGGTATTTTATGCACAGCTGCCACTATTTTAATTTATTCCAGAGTACTTTTAGCCATGCTTCTATTTCGTACCACTTATTTTTTTAAAGTAATTATTTCTTATTTTATCGAAGTTGTGTATTGAAGAAAATTTTTCTACAAATAAAGTGGTGCGAAATAAAGACGGGGCTAAAAGTACTCCGGAATAAATTAAAATATTGACAGCTATGTTTTATGCAATTTGAAGATCTTCAATTTTTTTAAAAATAACTTCTGTATAATGTCTATTTTTTAATTACAATAAGATCAAAATAATAATGATTTTATAATTTAAATAGACATATAATTAATATTTACGTAATAAACAATCTATAATTTAACGCATTTAAATATGATGTAAAATCAAAGTGAATTAAAAGCTGAAAACGGGTTGATGGGCGGAGCCACTTTTTCGAAAAACGTAAAATTCGATCATTTCTTGCAAACAAAAAATTAAATTTTTCCTGAGCTATATAATCGATGCAGTTCAACGTAATTTTCTTTGAAAACTGTAATAATGCTTTTAATTTTACTTCATTATTAATTATTATTTTTTATTTTACTATTTAATTAATTAACTAACGATAATCTGTTTCAAAATTTATTTTCAATTTGATTTTGAATACTGAAAGAGTGCAGTAATTGGAATAAACTAAATTTAATATATAGCATTACTGAAATTTTTAGCCTTTACACTTCGTAGTTGTTTCTTGATAAAATAAACAATTCAAAAACCCTCTTAAACATTCACAATTAAGAAGTATTTTGAAATAATCAGATATCCCCCCCCCCTTTTTTTTAAAAACTTTTATCAGGGAATTCTAAAGATGTTAAAAAAATATAACTACAGGCTTCAAAGCAAGGCTTCTTTGGATCCATGTATTCAATTTTTATTTCTCCTTAACCAAGTGAAGTGAGGGTGTTACCATTTGCTACACATACTTGTGATTTTTGTGACTCATATAAATTAATGAAAAGGTCTATATTGCTGCTTATGTGCGATGATGAACCACTGTCTATTATAAAGTAGTTCGTCATCGCATTTTGATTCGTGAAAGCCATTTGTTTAGTATGTGATGTTATTTGTTTTACCGTAATTTCTGGTAGATACCCCGCAGGTTATATTATCCAGTTTTGCACCAGAAATTTCAATTGATAAATAAATTTATATTTGTATGAGCTCTTCCTTCGAAAAAGTATGGATTTCTCCATTAAATAAAATTTCTGGTGGAGAAATGACACATCTTACCTGCGGGTTATCTACCAGAAATTACGGTAATTCTTTTGAATGACTTCGTTGTTGTGCAGGTGTGTGTGGCGATTCATTATTGCGTGTCACTAACTGTGAGGAATTGGCTGTTTTGAACTTATTTCTAAATTGTTTTTGTTTCGAACTATCAACAGTTTTATTCTTCAGGTGCCAGCATTCCGATTTATTATGGTTATCTTTCTTGCAATTAGTGGAGTATTTATTTATTTAATTTTTTTATTTATATGAAAAGCTCTAGAAGTGTTTATACTACTTTCAGAGTCTTCTCTTCGACGATTGAATTTGTCAATAAGTTTGCTGCAAATATAGTTTAGTGTCCGTTCATTTTCTGGGCAAGCTTCAAGGGCAACTATTAAAGTTTCATAGCTTCTCGGAACAGAGCATAAAAGAAGTGCAGAAACAGGGGCAAATTTTATTTCTTCGTCAGCGGACTTCAATTTGTCGACGGTTTCTAAAATTTTATTTATGTGGGCTTGCATATCGTCCACTTCTTCTAGTTTTGTGCTGTACAGTTTTCTCAGTAGATATAATTTGCTGCTGAGATTTGTTCTTTCGTGGATATCGCGCAACTTGTTCCAGGTTTCTAAGGCGGTTTGACATTGTTCAATGTGTATGGTTTGGGAATCCTCAATGAGCAAGTTTATTATGGCACGCGCTTTATTGTCCTTTTTCAGCCATATATCTGTGATAGGATTTGGCGGGTCGTCTGTTATTACATCATATAATTCATCCTTTATCAGATACGTTGAAGTTTTAAATTTCCATACTGAATAATTTTCAGAATTTAATTTCTTTATCATTGGACTCTCTTACTCTTTACTTAAAAGATGCCATTGTTGATTTCCTTTTATTTATAGCGAATACTTTATTTTTGAGAAGTATTTATTTTTGAAAGTTTGGTTTTCGCAAAAACGTTACTTTTGTTATTGTGATAAAGTAGCTTTCTTTATATTGATTCTTCAATTTTCAAAAAACAAGTTTTTTAAACGTTCTTAATTCAAAAAACGTACGAATCCATTATTCTTATTTTTCATTTTCTTAATATATGGTTTCAAACACTGAATATTTATGCTTTATTAAATAATATTATTATTTAATTTTTAGTTTTTTATTTTGATATTAACAACGTTCACGCCGGCGTGGTACACCGGTGGGTCACAGCAAAAGTATCCGAGCACTAGCAATAATCCTTGTCCAAAAAAAGTACACTTAATACTGCTTTGTTAAATAAATCCTTATCGAATCATGATCTTAGTCAGTCTAAGAACATGATTCGTCAAGGATATATTGAACAAAACAGTTTCAAGTATACCTTTTTGATATCGGAATTATTGGCTAGTGCTCAGATACTTTTGAGTAGAATGCGCTGGCGTGAACGTGTTAATTATATTTTACTTTTACTTTTGTTATCGGCGGGACAGCCAAATAATTTATAATATACTTATAGGTAAGCTCTAATATGTTACTTAAGAACAATAATAACAATAATAAATTTTTTCATTCTTTTTTTAATATGACATCAGTCTCATCATCTTATGGAAATATTTTATTTCGGTAGAACAGTTTAAGCTCTTAACCCTTTGCGGCGCAAGAGAATTCGGATCATTTAAATTATACTGCCACCGGAATTCATGAACTAAATTAAACTAAATGAAATTTAAAATTTTAAGGTTAAAAAAACTGGGCTTTTCTGATATGTTATAAACATAAAATTTTGCAAAAAAAATTCCGGGATGAATTTTTGCAGCTGGATCTTAAATTTAGCGTCCTCGTAGCGAGGACAGCGCGCGTTAAGGGGTTAAACAAAAGTTGAAAAGCAATTATTTATTTCAAAAACGAAAGTATTGAAAAAATATGACCTTACCTTTTCTGAAGACTCTGGCGTCCCATATTGCTATCTTCTTAATATTTTATTTTTATATGTTTCTTTCTGTAAAAGACTTGAGTTAGTAAATTAATTTGTCTGATGCAAAAAATCATGATGACGCCTTTTGTAATTTTAATTTGTACTTTTAATGTAAAATAAAAGAAAAATAAAAATAAAGAAACGAGAATTAGTCTCATACATTACTTAATTAAAAAACAAACTGAATAAGTATATATCCTGATGAAAAACAGGCAGATGAAAATCACGTGACAGAATTTTATAAATAGATCTTCTCCCCTCAACTGGGAGGCAATAAAAATTGGGGAGGGTTGAACAGATTCACTTTTGTTTTTATTATAACGTTCGTTTTCACAGAACATATTTTGGAATAAAAAGAGTCTTTCGTGTTTGTAGTTTTCTGTCAGTTTCAAGGCTAAAGAATAACTTTCTTAACCAGATATTTTTACATAGTTATCTTGTACTAAACATTTTTAATTCACTAATGCTATTCAATATTGTCTAATTTCTATTTAAAAGTATTTTTTAAAGTTAAATTTACAAAAAAAAAAAATTATAATTTTGACACATTAGACGATATAAACTTATGCAAGAAATTAAAACTATCCACTCATACAAATAAAAAGGATTCCTGTAATAAATACATAAGTAAATAATTGAAGCTAAAAAAATTACATAAAGAAATAAATTTTAATGAAATATTATATTATACAATCCTTATTTTATGTTATTAACAGAATAAATTTATCATTCACATGTTATTTTTCTCCCGAAGTATTCTATGGCATATAACTAACTTTGCTAATATGCTAATCTTTCTAAACCAAAATATTTCTTAATTTGTTCTGAGCGAAGAAAATTTGGAAAATATTTTTTCAATACTAACATTACTGAAAATTACATGTTTTTATAGAACATGTGTTTGTTAATATAATTTATGAATTTATTTCTTATTACAAAAGTAAATTACAATCAGTATGTATGTACAGTCACCCAAAAAAAAAACGCCACCCCCCCACCTAATTTCGCCGTAAATTATCGTATAAACATTTGACTGGTACCGATCGATTTGTAATAACGTCTAGTTTATAACGGTATAGTTAAATTTTGCCTAAGGGGTCGTCTGCATATTAAAACTGGCATTAACTTCATTTTCTTCAATGGCAACCCCTATTTTTGACTTCATATTCAGATTTCTGAGATCAAGGCGGTTCGAAAAACATACCTATTTATATACCTTAAATCAATTTTAAATAGAGTTACACGTGAAAATGTATTAGGGGTCCGTCTATACATTTAGAAAATATAAATCACGATCTACCATCCAGGATACATTATTTATTAAGTTTCACACCGGAAAAAAATTTCAGAAATGTTAATTATAAAATAAAAAAATGACTAATTCAGAGAACTTTCTGAGTTAGTTTATGAATTAAAAGATTTTTATTGGTTTCTATTGATTAAACATCAGATAGTTCACTTCATACGAAGAAAATTAAATAGCTTGAATAGATATTAACCCGTTAGTAGTCGCTATCGGCAGCGCCACCTATTTTAGATTGCTAACTTTTTATTTAACTGTCACCAATAATTTTAAGAAGTGATGTGATCGACGTTAAATCGATTTTAATCGCGTTTCATGTATTTCAAATGCCACTTCTAAAAATTTTTGGTGGCTATTGAATAAAAGAATCTGGAAAAACTAAAGGATGGGCGGCAAATCGACCAACTAGCGACTACTAACGGGTTAAAATATCTATCAAAAGAAAAAGAAAAAAAAAAAAAAAAAGATGAATGGTTTTAAATTTGTTTGAAAATTCAAAATTATTTTAACTCAAGCTGCCGTATAATTGTCTGAAACGGCGGCACTCAACCTGGTTCCCACGGCCGTTTCACAGTGACAATGGGATTTTGTTCTGATACTGCAGTACTTTCATTTTCTTTAATTGACTTTTTTAAAATATTAAAACAGATTTTTTTATTTTTATTTATTTTTTTTTTTTTTAATTAATTATTATTTTTTTTCATGACATTATTAAAAACTTTTACATAAATCTCCACGATATTCTTTTGCTTTTATATTTTATAATGTGTAACCAATTAATATGTAAAATAATAAATCCTACTACTTAATGGGATGTTCTAAAATTCTACACTTTAACACAGATACCGAAGTGGACGGTGGGTGTAGAAAGGCTGACTACCCTTAATCTAAATCTTCACTTGAAAATGTCAAAATGTTACATAACTCTTTTTTTATTTTTAAGGATAAAAGAAGAAGATAAGGAGGAGAAAGAAAGATCAAAACGAATATAAAGCATATTAAACGTTAATACCCTTTAAACACTGGAAAAAGGCGGGGTTTTGTATTGTGTGTCATTTGGGAGCTGTAGAGTGTCAGAAAATTACTTTATGTAATAAAACTTTTCATTTAAAGGGTATTTAAAGCAGCATTATATTTAATACATAGACTTCAGAAAAAAAATACCATTCATCTGGTTCATGAAAAATAAAGAACATTTCCTGGCATTGCTCTATGTATATACATTCTTGTCAACCTATCCCGGAAGATTACTGGTCCCGCCCCTTTCCGTACATTTTTTTCACATCAGTCTTTTTAGAGCCGTGTCAGCCATCGGTGGCTGACACTGATCTTTCCATTTAGGCTAAGTCAGCCGGCAGTGTAAAATATGATATAAAACTACAGAACTTACATAGTTTTAAGTAATTACTGACAATTTATTTAAAATTTACTTCATGTTTTTTTTTTTTTTTTAATAGGATTTTTATAGGATTATATCGTTAAGGCCTAATGGGGTTTATTGAAACTCGATAAACATAACACGCTTCTAAGCAGCACGTGTGGCCTAAATGGGATTTCCATAAGAATTCGCGTGGCGCTCAATGAGTTAATCGTAAATGTATTTGAAGTTAATTACTCTAAAAATTAAATTGTGTACACACAGGGGCGGGAACTAACAATGTTACGGGTTAGGTTGGCAAGTATGCATATATATTTTGCTTGATTTATAAAAATTTATAACACATTTTCTTCTTTTTTTTCAGTATTTTGTGTTTATATCTCTCATTAAAAATAAATACAATATTCATATATAAACATTTCCATACAGTAATGTATATAAACATATTGATTAAAGAAGATTTGTTGATATTATATAATTATTTTTCTATCTGTATAGTATATTAACCCAAATATATTTTGTAAATTTCGCAGCATCGAAAAACAGCAACATAGCTTCCATATCAAGGCTTAATGTAAATAGCCACGCCTTTTCACAAATTTTCTAAAACTTTATAATATAACGCAAAATAATTTTGCATATTTGTAATTAAATCATTTAAGTTTTGTCTTCAATAATCGATGTAGTAAATACCATTGTGATTTATGCATACCAGCGTCACATATAGAGTCAAATAGGAATATGCAAATTTGTCTTTTTTTTAAAATAGGGTTTCAGCGAATCAGAGGCGGGGCTTCTTTTCTTTTGAAATTCTTTCACAATCCTTCGCCTACATTGTGATAACTTTACAAAAATATGCCAATTTGTATAATAAACATCGAAATATTGCTTAGGAAACAATAAAAATAACATAAAGGTAAATTAAAATAGTTTTCCGTCAAATTATATACAAACATTTACTTATAGAGGATACAGATTATAACAAGTGACGGCCCCCTAACAGGAATAAAAAGTGAAATATCACTGTAACTCAAAAAATAATGTTAGGAACGAGCTGTAAATTTGGAAACCTATGTTTTTGATGATGCCCGTTCTATTCGTGCAAAAATTAACATAGGTCATAATTCATAATTTTTTCAAATATGAATTTATTAATAATTTTCATAATTCAAAAAATGTTTTTTTAGCAAAAATTTGCATGGAATATGTTTGGGTTACTTCATTCTAACGAATAAAAAAAACAGAATTTAAATATCATAATTATTTCGGAAGATATGATTTAATGTTTGTCACATTCATTTAACATTAGCACTCCCAAACTTTGACAGCTTATAACTCTATGAAAAATTGAGCGAAATATATAAACTATACCATTTTCCGTGATGATTTGATCCAAAGAATTCAAATAAATTATAAAAAATGGGGGTTACTATTGAAAAAAATGAAGTTGATGTCAGTTTTAATATGTAGACGACCCCCTAAGTAAAATCTAACTATAACATTATAAACTAGACGTTATTACAAACTGATTGGTACCAGTCGCATGTTTCTACGATAATTTACGGCAAAATTAGGTGGGGGGGTGACGTTTTTTTTTGGGGTGACTGTACAACCATTAGCGTGTTTTTATTTCCCCTGTTCATTGTTTAATATAAAACATTAAAAGCAATTTCCTACTTTTTTTTTATAACTACAAAATTCATATTAATCTAAATTGTGTATATAAAACCATAATTTAATAGCATGTCAAGAAAATAAGAATATTTGTCAAAAAAAAAAAAAAAAAAAAAAAAAATCAACTTTTATAATAATATATATTTTAAAACAAAATATTTATCGTATTTTATTTGCTAATGCAAATGTAAACAAACATGCAGCTTTAGCATAAACCAATTTGTTATGTTTATATTTTCAAAATCAGAATGAGGAACAGCTATACTATAAAATAAGCCACCCATTGCTGTTGCCAATGTACAGCTTACCAGATGGGTCGATAGTACGAACTGCTACTCTGAATCATTATAAAACATCAAAAATACATTTTAAGAAAATAAATTGTTTCATTCTGGTGTTTGTTTTGAAATTCAATGAAATAAATTAAGCATATTTTTAAAATTAATAAAGCAAACATTCAAGGCTGTAATAGAAATTTGAGCTACTTCGCTTAAAAAAAAAAAAAAAATCAGAGGGCTTTCAAGCTTTAGAACCTAAAATTCAGTGTTATAAATGATGTATAACTTGAAGATTTTCCACAAATTTTCAAAATTTCATTCTTGCATGAATTTGAAAATGCATGAAAATCTTTACAGAAGCAATCACAAAATAAAAAATAAATAAAATCACTGGATGCAGCTTATTCGTCGTGCATGAATCTGAAAATGCATGAAAATCAGGGGTCGAAATTAGAATCAGTAAGTTGGGAGCCAAAAGGCAACTAATATTATTTTCTTAGTTGCAATTATGTTGTACTAAGGTGCCATTTCGAAATTGTCATTTACACATAGAAACATGTGCATAAACTTTGTACATAAACAGAAATTAATTAAAATGCTGATACTTCATCTAGTTAATTTTTTCCATTTTAAAAATGTGTTAGTGCAAATATTTTTTCAAGAAAGCTAGGAATTTAATTCTACTACTTCGTTGCTAGTGCTTTTATTTTCATCACACATTATAACTGCACACTGAAGGGGAAAAGAGAATGTTAGGCGTCAAAGTGATGACTAGGTATAAAATTATGGTCATCAAAACGAAATATTTATTTGCAAAATACAACTAACTACCGCTAATTTCAGGCCCTAATGAAAATCTGTGCTGCAGCGGTCAGTATTCTAATATTAAAACCAAAAAATAGCATCACTGGATACCCCTAAATCGTAGCGCACAAATCAGAAAATGCATAAAAATCTGTACCGGAGCGGTTAGTATCCCGATATTGAAACAAAAAAAAAAAAAAAAAAAAAAAAAAAAAAACATCACTGGATACCCCTAAATTGATCGGACAAGGATCGGAAAATGCATGAAAATCTCTACTGCATCAACTACTACCATGTACAATTTTTTTCCCTAAACAATTCCATTAATTTAATAATAATAAAATACACTCAAAAATTAATTTTTAAATTTCAAAAATGCATTAAAAAAAATCATTCACCTCGATTGCATTACGATAAACATACATGAGCGGCCGACGCATAAAGAAAAACAAAATTCCGAGAGAGATAAACGAAGTTCCGATACAAAAAGGTTACTATTAAAAAGTGTCGATACACTAAATTGCATCACAGAATCATAAATCCCTAATGGGTGCCCTATAGTAAAGCTTAGGACAGTTAAAAAAACAGAAGAAATCAATCAAAAATTTAAAAAATGGAAGATTAACTTAAAAATCGGAAACTTCCGCATGCTAATCAACTCACGGAAGCGAGATGCCTGGAATTAATTACACTCGGCATAAAGAAGAAGTTTATTTAGTAAATAAAGAAAAATATAATCTTTTAATAGAAGTGCAAGAAAATTTCCTTATTTCAAATTGCTTTTGATTCTAATTTACAAAATTCAATTATCAGGACTCATGAAAAATGGTGGGTTGCTCATTAGTGGTGACCAATAGGTATATTTTAAATAGCGACAAAATTTTAAACTTTTCTTAAAAATTAATTTATCAACAAATTCACAAATATCCAGTTACAATATAATATAGTTAAGCTATAATAATGTAAAATCAATGAATAAATCAAAAATTAGTTACCATAGTAATAGTAAAATTCTTAATTTAGTTTTAAGAAAATGACTTTCCAATTCAAGATTTATAGGAAGAGATAGATTTAAGAAAAAATACCGTAAGATTATGTAATGGAATATTATCCATCTAAATATTTTATATATTTTACATTTTGTCTCTAGATTACTGTATTTGCCGTAAATTCTAATTTTTTTCTTTGTATGAAGATGCAAATTTTACATGTTTTATGAATTGTTAATACTTTTCGCGATACCAAACTTGGTCTGGCATTTCTGGATCATAGAAAAGTTTTACTTTGCTGCAAAGAAAATTCTACTACTACGCTGTAAAAAACTTGGTGTAACGTTACTCCATAAAACTGGTGGCAGCCTCGCTGCATCCAATTTTATGGAGTAATGTAACCGATATAACTAAGTGTAACGTTACACAACTCTTGTGGAAGGTTTACACCATAATAATATGAAACGTTTCAGAAATCTACGTAAGGTTACACCATAACTGCCAGGAAGTTTATACAGTAATTTTGTGTAAGATTACACATATCTAGTGGAATTTTACATCATAACTACCGGTAAGTTTACACAGTACTTTTGTGTAAGATTACACATCTCTTGTGGAAAGTTACATCATAACTACCAGTAAGTTTACACAGTACTTTTGTGTAAGATTACATATCTCTTGTGGAAGGTTACACCATAACTACCGGTAAGTTTACACAGTACTTTTGTGTAAGAGTACACATCTCTTGTGGTAGGTTACACCATACTTTCCGGGAAAGTTACCCATTATTAGATGTAAGTTTTCACCACATTTGTATGTACAGTTACACATCATATGTCTGCAAGATTACACAGTTCTTTTGTGTAAGGTAACACTGTAATTTTCTGTAATCTTACACAGTAGTCTTCTGTATAGTAACATGTAGAATATATGAAAGGTTACACTGTGTTTTTATGTATTAGTACACACTGTATTTATTTGGGTAGTTAAAGAAAAATATTGAGAAAAGTTACTCACAAGAATTTCAGTTCTTGTCATAATTTTGGAAAATATTGAACAATTTGTATTTAATTTTTCTTATAATAATTATCATTGTGTGCTTTGAGCTAAAAACAACAAGCAAGATTATTACATAAATTTTACGAGTACTGTAATGACTGTAAGACTCGTTACAGGGCGCTGTTTATCCAGCGCAGAAAAAAAAACTTTCGATTTGAAGAGAGACTTGGAGTTTTGTTTGAGAAGTGAATGATGCAACTCCGTGAAGTGTAAACGCCGGGTTTGAGTCCCGTTTATTTTTTATTATTTGGTGGTCCAGAGATTAGCGACCATTTTATACAATGTGTACTAAAGTGTTTTCGTTTACTTTTTATGTATATGTGTCTGTGTCGTATCGTGTTTGTAAAACGAAAATTAAATAGATTTCTCGAAATTAAAAAGTATCTCCTCTTCATGATTTCCAGCCTTCGATACATCACAGTACTAATTGTAAATTTAAAATTTTATGAAACAAACTTAAGCATGGGCATCACATATGTTGCTTATAGTTTATAAAATAATAATAAGAAGAAGAATCTGTGTTTATAGCATACATAAAATAAACAGTGATTAATATTATAAGACCAATCAAAATATAAATCTGTAATATTTTCAAAAGTAATAACAGGAAATAATAATTATTAAAAACTGCATTTTGCTCACTTTTATGGTAATCACTTACTCATTAGAAAGACTAATTGTCCTAAAAAAGCATAAGACAAATCTGTTTCACAATTTATTTTTATTAATTAATAATTTTATGATTTTTTTTTTTTTTTTTTTTTTTTTTAACATAGCAATTGATAGGCAAACCAACAAAGTGAACACTCATTAAATAATCATTTAGCTGTTTTAACACTTTGACGTCCAAGCCAAAATTGCAAATGTTCACCGCGGTGCCCAAAAATTCTTTTGTGTAATTTGTATTTTTTTTCAACATAAAATTATATATAAAAAAAATATTTTTTTCAATTTGATTCATTTTGCAACACATGAGGCGATATCATCCTCCAACAATCAAACTTCAGTATGATTTTCGTGTAACTGATATCGTTTTCATAGCCAAGGACTGAAGAGTTGAAACACCATGGCTATCATATCTGACAGCCAGTGTCCCAACGGAAACATCACTAGATATCAATAATGATAGCCACAGCAGTCAAAGTGTTAAAGCAAAATCTAATTTCCTATGTTCAACCTATGTATTAAGAACCATCATAAATTCATATTTTGAACCTTATATTTGGAAAATTTAATCTTGGGGAAAATCTTAATTCCTCTACTATACCACAGCAGTTTTTGTAACATTATTAAAATAAATATAAATAAAAAACTTTGCAGAAACACCATAAATTGCAAAAAAAACTCGCAACAGTTATTCTGTATCGAAAAAACCACGATCCTTCATCAGGCAAACAAAGCATTTTGATTTTTTCAAACAAAAGTAACATTTCAATTTTTCCAGATATAGGTTCACCTAATAGAAATCTAATTATTATATAATCGCCAATTTTATATTCTGTACTACCAATGGAAACTTTAGGAGCACAAGAGACATTAGTGGATGGTAATTTTTCTGTGATTAAGTTTTGAAATTCAGTATCTAATACATTGATATTAAGAATGTTAGTTATTGGAGCTTGAAAATCTGCATTGAAAAAACCTCGCGAGGTCTGACGATAAGAACATTGTGCAAGTTGATGTCTGAAGGATAAAGTATATGGTACATTTCTAAACTGGTTGGCTTCTCGGGCTATATCTTTCATTATCTTATGTTTTGCTTCGAATCTCATGCATCAATATGAAACAACAGGGCCAAAATTTATAATATATTGTGGATAATGCATGAGAAAATGATACTTGGGTTTCAATCTTGACTGGGGAAATAAACGTTTGAAATCTTCTAAATTATGCCATTTTTTAGACTGCAATAAATCTATGTGCTCAATGGTAAATATAGGGGAAAGTGACATTTATGTCATTAGCTTCTATTGAAGAAAAAAATTCCATATCACATTATCTTCAGGAGTTTTGGATCCAATTAAAACAGGAAGCAAACGAAGTAAAGTCCAATTATGATAGGCTGTACCAATTATTGTATTTTTATCTAGTTTTTGTATTTCTGGTTTATTTCTACTGTCTGATGACTTACACTTTAAATTAACAATTCGGCATTTAAAATAATCCAAAGTAAACAAATTATCTGATATTAACTTCCTTACAATGAGAGAAAGTTCAAAGGGTACAATCCCCTCCAAAACATCATGCATTACATCTGGAGGGAATCCATGAGTAACATGAAATTCAGAAATTTTATTCAATGGGGACATGAATTTAATTCCATATATTGTACTCAATGAATTATCTATTGCAGCATGGGTCGAAAGAACACATGACTCTTCGTCAGGCGAAAAAAGTAGGCACGTGCGCTGCAGTCAAAGCGGTATCCAAAGTTCTGTAATTATTACTTTAAAACTCCAGTTTTGAGGTGCTTTATTATTATATGAATAGAAAACTTAAATTTATTGAATAACACATTTTCAAAGGGCCGAATCATTTCATAATTCTTTTAAAAGATTCATTTGATAGATTCGTTCAAATCAGTTCAATACTACGAAATTTATCCTAATGTTACATTCTCCATTATATATTGACAGATAAGTAATAACAAAAACACTTTTTTTTTTTTTTTTTTATTTTTCTTTAAGATCATTTTTTTTTTTTTTTTTTTTTTTTTTTTTTTTTATCGCAATTACTTTTGAAGAGAAATTACTCTAAATATTAAATAGTATCAAAAAATGGACGATACTAGAATTTTTATGGAATGGGGCAATTCCATGAAACGTGTAACGTCAATTACACATAGAAATAATTCTGCATCCACCAATATTTTCTTACAGTGAATTATAAACATCCCAGAAAGTATGCCTTTAAAATTTCTGTGTAATGATACTGGTGGTAAAAAAAAATAAAAAAAAGAGAGAGAGAGAAAATATATTTTTGTGTGACTGACGTTACTTTCTTCCGTGAAATCACATAATATTTATTAGGATGTTAGCAGATATGGTTGTTGGAACGTAAATATGCTTCTCTTTCATACATTACTGGAAATTGGAGCAATCTGTCATTCATTTAGAAGTTTGGAAGCGAGTGGAACAAAAAGTTGAACATTCTACACGACTAACTTCATGCACAGCTTTTTGCCATGCTCGGTACGATCGCTTCCGTGAACACTGCTGCGTCTCTGTGTTATTCAACAGGAAGATATCCCTTTATGTATTCAGCAAACATGTTACGAGAGATTTGATTGGTTTATTCGATTTTCACTTATTTGAGTGTATTTTACATTGAACTAGAGCTACGTTTTGAGGAATTACAAGAGATTTGATTGGTTTATTCGATTTTCATTGATTTGGGTGTATTTTACGTTGAACTAGAGCTACGTTATGAGGAATTACGAGAGATTTGATTGGTTTATTTGATTTTTATTGATTTGAGTGTGTTTTACGTTGAATTAGAGCTACGTTATGAGGAATTACGAGAGATTCGATTGGTTTATTTGATTTTCATTGATTTGAAGTAGGGATGTCTACTGATTTTTTTTTTTTTTTTTTTTTTTTACATGCTTGACAGTGGTTGCTGCGAAAACGAGTTTCGTGCATTTTCAGATTCATGCACAGCGGAGTAGGGGTGTCCAGTGATGTTTTTTTTTTTTTTTTTTTTTTTTTTTTTTTAACATGCTTGATAGTGATTGCCGCGGAACAGAGTTACGTGCGTTTTCAGATTCATGCACAGCGCGGTAGGGGTGTCCAGTGATAATTTTTTGGTTTTAACATGCGTGATAGTGATTGCCGCGGAACCGAGTTTCGTGCGTTTTCAGATTCATGCACAGCGTGGTAGAGGTGTCCAGTGATGTTTTTTTTTTTTTTTTTTTTTTGGCTTTAACATGCGTGATAGTGATTGCCGCGGAACCGAGTTTCCTGTGGTCTGAGATTTATGCACAGCGAAGTAGGGCTGTCCAGTGATGTTTTTTGGTTTTAACATGCGTGATAGTGATTGCCGCGGAACCGAGTTCCGTGTGTTCTGAAATTCATGCACAGAGAAGTAGGGTTGTCCAGTGATTTTTCATTTTTTTTTTTTTTATGTGCGTGAAGCGTACATACGTGCGTTATAGTGATTGCTGCGAAAACGACTTACGTGCGTTCTCTGATTCGACCATTCATCGAATAGTGACTTTTACTGTACGAGTTACAGCTTCAACTGTTTCCAGAACATTCGAAGAATTAACATTTCTATTTGACTGTTTTCGAGAATATTCGTTTTGATAATAGTTTTGTTGCACAAATTCGAGAAATTAAAAAAAAAAATGTTTGATATTGGCAAGGAGATCCCATATTAAAACTGTGAAGAAAATAGTCGCCAATCGAAATATATTTATTAAAACGTTTCAATTATTCCTTTAAAAAGAAATCCTTTAAATATAGTGCCCAGCGAAGCGGGCGAAGCCTGCTACTCTCCTTTATGTGCAGTGCAGGGAAGTTTTTCCTCATCACCTCGTTTCCCTTTTTTTCCCCTCTGAGACCCGAAATTTCCCGGAAGTCCGAGTCAATATTGTTCTATGGGGAAATTTTCTTTACAAATAACTTATTAACTAATACATATTTTTAAATTCTGTTTTCACATCAAAAAATTCCGAACTATTAAACCTTTTCTAAAAATGTATTTTTTCAGTTTTTAATATTTTATTTTGAAATTACAAAATGAAAAAAATTCACATTTTGAAAATTCGTATTTTGCAGCTTCAAAATAAAATATTAAAAATTAAAAAAATATATATTTTTTTTTTAAGTCCAGGGCCCTCTTCACTCACCGCCGCCGGAAGTCGAAGCTAATGTTATTCTATGGGAAAATTTTCTTTACAAATAACTTATTAACTAATACATATTTTTAAATTCTGTTTTCAGATTCTGAAAATTCCCAGCTGTTAAATTGACGGACCTTTTTCAAAAATGTATTTTTTTAATTTTTAATATTTTATTTTGAAATTACAAAATGAAAAAAATTCACATATTGAAAATTCGTATTTTGCAGCTTCAAAATAAAATATAAAAAATGAAAAAAATAATTTTTTAGAAAAGGTGCGTCAATTTAACGGCTGGGAATTTTCAGAATGTGAAAACAGAATTTAAAAATATGCATTAGTTCATAAGTTATTTGTGAAGAAAAAATTCCCATAGAATAACATTAGCTTCGGCTTCCGGCAGTGGTGAGTGAAACGGGCCCTTATTTAAGAAATTATACTTTTATAGAAATTATATAACGAATCGTATGGAACATTATTTTTATAAATGTTTTTTTCTTGAAATATTTCCGGTGTGAAACAGTAAAATTTTGTCTAATTCTTGTAGGATCTTAATTTTATTTTTCTACATTTACAGATAACCCCCAACACATTTTTGATTATAACTCTATGAATACTAATTATAAAGTATGCAAATAATGCACTTTTCCGCACTGCCAGACTCTCAGAAATTCGAATGTGAAGTCAAAATTAGGTGTTGCTGTTGAAAAAATCAAAGTTTGTACTCATTTCAATATGTAGATAACCCCTAATTCAAAATTCGACAACATTTTCAGAAAGTGCATTTAACTTCCTGTTGAATGGTGTCTATTAAATTTTTCTGCGTCAATTAATAACGAAATTACAGCGGGTGCTGTTTTTTTTTTTTTTTTTTTTTTTTTTTTTTCCCGACTGTACAATATCTATGTTTATGTTCTAACAGTTACCAATTTCCGCCGGGATATAAGCCGCGTTCAATCATTCTTGTTCTTATATGTGTGTGTGTAATAAAGTATGTTCGTGTTTTCAATAATGGAGTATTCATTATCTGAATTATCTATTTGCACACTATTTAAAACGTCACAACAGTATTTTGGCGACGAGTCTAAATAAAGAACATTTCGAATTATACGCTAAAGCAGGGGTGGCCAACCCGCGGCCCTCCGTGTAGTTTCGTGCGGCCCGAAAGGATTCTAACGATATTTAAATTTTGGCAAATTTGGATTGAAAGTTTAAAAATTAATAAATCTTTCTCACTTTTCGAAGTAAAAATACCTTTCAACGATCATGGTAGCTAAATCACACTGATGTAATGAAATTATTATTAGATTCAGTATTTGTTCTTTTTATTATACTTCTTAATGTACAGCCATAAATTTTTCCCGATTATGTTGTTAATTTACAAATAAAAAAAAAAAAAAAGAAAAAAAAAAAGTATTCTTCTCCCAACCTTCACCCTGCCCTCCCCCCGAAAAAAGTATGTACTTTCGTTGCCATAAAAATTTGCGCACCAAGAAATAGTTGTCAGAATGAAACGAAATTTTACATACGTAAGTGCAATCTTAATATAAGTAAATGATTACAAAATCAAAGCGAAATGATAATTTATTACAGGAAAAATTACGAAAGAATTGAGGTTTTAGTACCCTGTTGTGTCACCTCTAGCGTGAATGCACGATGCGATACGGGCAAGCATTGTGGCATACAAGTCCTGTATGATGTCCTGCGGCATCTCGTTCCAGATTTGTTGTAAACGCGCCTCTAATTCGTCCAAACTGGTAGACTGCCAAATGTGCCGTTCCAGTTGGTTCCAGATATGTTTAATTGGTGACAAATCTGATATCGAGCAGGCCAGGGAAGGGTGGTATTGTGACGGAGCGGAAGCAGTCCTGTGACACCCTTGCTGTGTGTGGCTGAGCATTGTCTTGTTGAAAAAAGGTTCCTGGGAGCCCTTTCATAAGAGAAAAACCTCTATGGCTGAAGGATGTTACGAACGTACCGCTGGTCTGCCATGGTGCCGTGGATCAATATTAGGGATGACCGTGTATCGTATGCAATGTCATCCCATACCAATACCATTACATCAGCTGTGGGTGAGGTGTGCAGCTATAAAGCAAAGGCAAGGTTGAGGCGTTTACCATGATGCCTCCACACACGTACATGTTTGTCATCACTGCCCAAATTGAATCTGTATTCGTCGCTGAAGACGACCTGGTTCCATTCGGCTGCAATCCAACCCAGTCGAGCGCGACACTACTCCAGGGTGTTTTTGGCAACATACGTAATGGGCGTCGCGGTAGTAAATGCCTTTCAGCCAGGGACCTTGCTATGGTACGTACAGACACAGGGACAGATCATATAGAAATAGGTGTTGCATATGTCCGGATATCGGACAACGAGACAGTTGGCGCTATGCGTATGTTTCGTATGATATGACGGTTTTTACGATTATTGATCTGTCGAGCACGTCCTGAGCACAGTCACCGTGTAAGCGAACTCTCTTTTGTCCACTGTTCACAACACTTCCTTACAGTAAAATCAGAACGGCCTAGGTGGCTGGCTATTCATCAAGCTGATCACCCGTATTCCATCACACCGTTGATTCTTCTCCTCTCGAACTTTGACAGCTGTTCATATTGTCTTCGATGGCGGCGTAACGACATCTCTATTTAAAAAGTGTCCCTCTGCAACAGATTATGCACATCAAACAAACTCTGCTTACCTGTTTTATACTCCAAGAAAAACGAAGTTCAACGCCCTCTGGTGGCATTACGCAATGTCCAATCACGCTGCATTTCTAATCATTTGCATATCTGCCTGGCACGTGCCTTCATGCCAAGTTTCGTTACGATCCAATAATTATTTCTTGGTGCGCAAATTTTTATGGCAATGAGTGTGCATACATGATTCATACACTTACGAACACATAAACGCATGCACATATATACATACGGTTTTTCCCGCCTGAATAAAAAAGATTCCCAATGTTGCCCACTTGGTGTTTCGGGTTGGACAGGCTTGCGTTATACCAATTATATGTTAGGCAAACTCAAAATAATCAACCTAAATTTAGCACAAAATGAAAAATGTATAACACGATTTAAAATGCACTTCTAGCAATTTCTTTGTATAAATGTATCTGAATTATTTTGTGGAATACAGTGTAAACCCTAAATGAATGATTTTCTTACCATATTCTGTACGAAACATGCTTTTATACATGTAAGAATATACATCCAATTAATTTGTTTTGTGCAATCTAAAGATATAAAATTACATGTACAAGAAATTTCGCTCATAGACGTAATGTATTTGAAAGACCCTGTACACGAATTAGTTATTCTTTTATCTGAATCTGGATTTCTTGCTAATATTTGTTCTTCAGTTATGATTATAACAAACATACAGACAGACAGACACACACAAGCAACCGCTAAAAATCTAATTTTTTGGATTCAGGACACTTGAAAACGTGTAAATGCAGCAAAAACTCAATTTCGAAAATCTGTGTGAAAAATAAAACTTTCTCTACAATATATGGGTAAAAGAAAGTAAAAAAAAGAAAGTGTGTATGTGTATGTATGTCTGTGTCTGTATGTCTGTGTCTGTATGTCTGTGTCTGCATGTAGCTGAAAAGAAAGAGCTCATTTCAATAAAGCCCGTTTGTTCGATTCTAGTAACAAATTTTAAGCAACCTTCCCTTATGAAAAACTTATAGAATACTGAGATTGGACTTCCTTGTAATATTTGTTTTTGAGTTACATAACTAACAGACGAACGGATCAATAGATAAAAATCTTATTTTCAGATTCAATAGACCTCAAACCATGTATACAGGAAGAAAAAAAATTAATTTTTAATAATTTGACCCAAAAACAATCTTTTCTCTACCCTTTATGGATAAGAGAAAGTAAAAATTAATTAATTAGAAAAAAAAATCTCGAAAATTTGACCCGAAAAGAATATTTTCTCTACTATCAGAGAAAGTAAAAATTAAATAAATAGTTAGAAAAAAATAATTTTTGTTTAATCAATCACATTGATTTTTATTCATATACATAGACATATTAATGGGTTTCAAAAATAATTTTGAAGCCTTAAAATTAGAATATTACAATATTAATTCTTCATTAATCTTGCTAAATTAAATTTAATGGATGGAGGTTTCCCAATAAATTTAGGTATTAAATAGATTATTTAAAAATAACAACACTAAAATTCCATTGACACATTTTCAGCAGTTTATTCTCATTGAAAGGGGGGGGGGAGATTGTCTTTGGATGAAAAAAATAATAATAATAATAATAAAAGACGAAGGAATAGAAGCCTCCTCGAATCGTTAATGAAGTTGAATCAAGGGTTGCTTCACGGTAGAAAAATTTTGGCGTAAGATATGAAAATTTGCCAGTTTGTTCTGTGCGCGCCAACATGGAGATACGCTACCGTGTTCACCCCCTTCAATGGTGTAGAAGTCTTCGATCTGGGTTGATGATCTCCTGTGCGTTCACTGGCTCTTTTGACTAGGTGGTGCCACAAATTATCAATGTCTGCTGTATCATTGCCATTGCAAGAATTGGAATGGTCAATAATTTCGACGGCCTCGCGATATGTAGCATATCTGTGGTTATTATAATTACTTCCACACTTCCTTTCTTCTTATTATTAAGACTTCCACACTGTTGGAGGCTGTGAACATGGCGGAGTGCTTCGCTGAAAATATTTCGGTCAAGTCATAAAGCATGTAAGGTTTTTATTTCTATTTATTTAAGTTCAAGCTTCGTGTATTTATATTGCCTACAAGAAATATTTCTTTGAAAATAGTAGGAGCAAAATAAGGCGAAGCTTTGTCATCTTTGAAAGTGTTTTGAAAAAAGGTGGGTAGTACGAGGGCCTGTCGACACAGTTGCAAACTTTAATATTTTTTTGCCTAACAGATTTTTTTTTCTTTGTTTTTTAAGTTTAGTTTAGTTTTCTGATAGCCAAAAAAAGGTCGTCTAAAATTTTATTTTATTTAATCAGTGAAAACTATTACAGAAATGGTTAAAAAATTTCTATCGCCTGTGAAGTTTTTTTTTTTTTTTTTTTTCAAGTCTGCAAACAAAGTAGCTATCGATTTTAAATTTTTCTCATAGACGAAATATCTAAATGTATTAATACTTTCGCAACCGCATGTTTTTGCCTTTTTGACATCATGTTCCACCTCTGGGCGTTATTGTTTCAAACTACATTATTTCAGAACAAGGTTTTCTGTACACATATTTATATTATATATGAATATACATAATATAATTATACTCTTTCTAATGAAAGTATTTGTATCCATAGTATTTTCAATATATAAATATGAATATAGGAAATATTCTCAAGAAAGATAGTAAAATACAAACTGCAAAAGAAACGCCCACTGACGGAGTTACAGATTTCCATATGACGTGAATCAACGTCAGCGTTCGCGAAAATGTTAAAATTACACACGATCGCAAATTTTAAACAACAAAGGCACGCCTTATTCCATAATATACCATAGTTGCCAACATCCTAATTAACACTTTCGCGACCGCTGACGTTGATTCACGTCATTTGAAAATCTATAACTCCGCCAGTGGGCATTTCTTTCACAATCTGTACGTTATTTATTTTTTAATAGCCGCCTTCGGCGACCAGCTGGTTCGCAATCCTTGAAAGATCCTACTTTATGAAACTCCCGATCGATGCCGCCTGCGGCACCTTTTTCCGTTTCAGGTCTTCTGCGTCTTTCGCCTCCCTTCCTGCCCCCTAATAATTTTATACTATCGAAAATATTCTCATTTCACTTGTAGGCTCTAAAAACCTATATATACCAATTTGAACGGTCCAGCTCAATTTCTAATTTTTGCCCCCCTTTTTGCCCCCTTTTGCCTTTAATAATTTTACGCTTTAGAAATTATCCTTATACGACTGGTAGGCCCCAAAAGCTTATATATACCAATTTTGAACGGTCTAACTCAATTTCTAATTTTTTGCCCTCTTCGTCCCTCTCCCCCCCCCCCAAATAATTTACACTTTCGAAAATATCCTCATTCGATTTGTAGGCCCAAAATCCTATATATATATTCC
Source organism: Salticus scenicus (assembly GCA_963930645.1). Lineage (NCBI taxonomy): Eukaryota > Metazoa > Arthropoda > Arachnida > Araneae > Salticidae > Salticus > Salticus scenicus. The sequence goes on along the minus strand of OZ005660.1, from coordinate 172,505,906 downwards.
AATTTTGAACAGTCTAACTCAATTTCTAATTTTTTGTCCCCTTCGCCCCCCTTCCCAACCCCTTATAATTTTACACTTTCGAAAATATTCTCATTCATCTTGTAGGCCCACAAAACCTCCATATACCAATTTTGAACGGTCTAACTCAATTTCTAATTTTTTGCCCCCTTCGCCTCCTTCCCTGCCCCCTTCCCCTGATAATTTTACATTTTTGAATATATCCTCAATCCACTTGTAGGCCCTTAAACCTATACATACCAATTTGAACGTTTTAAAATGCTCTGAAATAAAAAAAGTAAAAAAATTACACTAAGCGACAAAAAAAAAAAAAAAAAAAAAAAAAAGCCCCACTGCAGAAAAAAGGACTTTTACCTTTTTTATTTGTAATAACTTTAAAATTAATGTTTTAAACAAATAAAACTGTCTTGTTTGCATAATACCAAAGAGGTGAAATGATACCTATGTACATTTTCAATTTAATAATTCGCTTTATTGCAATCTACAAAGTACTTTTTAAAAATCGGCATAAAACTTTCTTTTTGAACATAATGCAATAACCATACACTTTGTATTCTATTATGATTTATTATTTGAAATAAACAAGTTATATTTTAATATATGAAATAAAACTATTTATTTGTTAGATCTAAGCAATTTTTTATTAAAAATATGTATTCTGCATTGGGTTAATTCCACCTTTATATGGAATTACTGATTTAATGCGCAATGGCATAGTTTTATACAGTGTTTTAACATAAATCTCAGAAATTTCAATGTGCAAAATATCACAAATATTTTTTTCTAGTTCTGGCAGAGTTATAGGTTGCAAATTTCGAATCATCTCCCCTCTCTCCCGCCTTTTTATAGACGAAACATTTTCGAGCAGATTGCGATTAGGACTCTTTCCATGTCTGGTAAAGAAGAAATTCTACTATATCCTTTGTGGGATTTAACTTAAAGTGAAAAAAGATGTGATTACTTACAGAATTATAGGTTCTCAAGGGAATGGATAGGAAATTTTGACAATCTGAAGTGAATAAACTTACCACAGACGCCGTATAGTAAGGTAATTTTTTTCTTGAAATGCTGTTTGCGGAAATGTCCAAGATACCTCCAAAATAGTCGGTCAGGCACCACTTTTATGAAGATTGCGTTTTATTTCGAGTTAATTGATCCCTTGAGCATAAAAATTTGCCTGACTGTTTGAAAAGTTATGCACCTCCGTACCATAATGTACGGAGAATGTGTCACTGTTTTAAAAGTGTGATTTTCATTAAGTCGGTGATATTTTCGTTGTTAGATCTGCTTGTTTTCTTTAGTTCGAAATAAGTTAAACTTGACGCATCAGAGAGAACCAGTTCAGCCCAATAATTAAATAATAATTTTTTTATTTTTTTAGCCATCTGAGGTCTTGCTTTCCTAATTATTTTCTTTAAGAATGAAATTTTTTCAAACTTCCTGTCTTTTAAATCTGCTTTGTTTGAAAGTTGATGCACTGTAGTTAAAGAAATTATGCTGCTAAACACTTTTTCTGAATCTCTTTTATGTTTTAAATGTAATACAAACCGATTTTATAAGCAATGGCTTTTTAATTTACGGTCATCTCGCTTGGATTAGCAACATGGCCGCCTAAAGTAAAATTTCCTGTTTAAACGGCCAAAAATTTTTATATATGGCTAAAAACCATTTTATCAATATTTCGTTAACATTTAGTTATTTTGCCATCGCACGTATTAAAATAATTTTTTAATTTTCATTCAAAAATTAATACTTTTTGTGGCATCGTTAACTGCCTTATTCTTACCATTTTTGAAATAATTTCTAAAATTACAATATTCCTAACAATTGCATTTTGTTTTTAACACTGAACTCAAAGCTAAAATGCATGTGGAGGACAACATAGTAAAATCTATTCGAAAATTTGCTTTTTAAAAGATAAAATTGGCGGTTGTAGAAGGCGAAAAGGAAAATATCCAAGTGCGGCTTTTTTTTTTTTTTTTTCTCTCTTAGTGTATTTTTATCTTCAAATGTATTCGTTGTTGTGAAAACTCACATCGTCTTTCGAGAGAGACGTGTGCTAGAATAAAAGTTAATTTGAAAAAAGAAAAAAAAATGAAATTCACTTTTTTGTTTATTAACCAAAATTGATGAAATTTCAACTGCAAGTTGGTCTTGTGTTGTACAGGCTGTATATTATTTTTTGTGCTCGTGAGAGAAAATTTGAAAAAAAATGAAAACTGCAATTTTTAATCCCACTTCAAAAACACGCCACTTAATGAGTAGCAGATTTTTTCTTTTCCGTCCAGACGGTGGAGACAATCGCCTGCTGTAAGCTTAGATTCAAGTGAGTTGTTGTCACCTAAAATTCACACTTCGGTCAATTAAAAAAAATTTAATTGCCGTGTCGATAAGCAGTTTGTAACCCCGGATTCAGGAAAATCGCCTCTTTCATTTGGTACCAAATTTGTAACGATTGGATCGATATTTCTAATTTATTTAGGCATTTAACTCTCCTTAAACGCATCTTAAGCTCAAAATTGAGTCGTCTATTAAATGACATAGGTTGATATTTCAATTAATATCTCCGCAACTAATTAAAATTTTTTAATAAGTTGTATATTAAGTTTTGTGAGCGGGAAAGAAAATTTGAAGAATTTTGAAATTTGCAATTTTTAATCCCAGTTCAAGGCCATGTGACATTAAGGATTTCCAGATGTTTTGTTTCCGTTCCAGACAGCGTAGAAAATCATCTGCTGATAGAATGTCTCTTTTTAAGCAATTAGCCGTGGATTCTTGATCATTTTTCGATCGATATGGATCGACGTTTTGATTAATATCTCCAAAATTAATTGAAATTTTAAAATTCTGTTTTCAGGAGCCCCTCGGGAAGGCTCCTGAGCATCCGTATGTCAATTTTTGTACTTCTGCGTTCAATAGGGGCTGAACGTATAGAAGAACAGACAGACAGACAAACCTTTCTTTTATTATTATAGATAGAAGAATATATCCCATATACATATTTGTACAATCAAATATACTATGAATACGAATATTTTGATTAGAAAGAATATAATTATAAAGTTTATCCATTTGTAATATAAGTGTGAATACAGAAAATGTTGTTTTGAAATATTATAACTTGGGAGAATAACACACACAGGCAGACCTTACATTAAAAAAAACGAAAACATGCTGTCGCGAAAGTGTTAACATTCTGTAGAACTGTTAGTACCGCACCTTTTTCTAAACCATTTAATTTTAGAATAATTCTCTCCACATATAATTACGATTAAATAAGAAAAAAAACTCTAAAAAAGACTGGTGTGAAAAAAAGGTGGGTACTAACAATACTACAAAATATTAGTTAAGATGTTGGCAGCTATAATAGGATGCGCAGGGCCCAACTTTTTTATAAGGATTCTTCCCCTACTATTTTTATTAAGAAAAAGTCTTAAATTTATGGGATTTCCTTAAGAAACAGTTTTGTTGTTAAAAAAGAGGTGGAAAAATCCTTAAAAAAGTGAGTGCTTCGCACCGTATATAATATAAGCATAGCCGCCAACATCGCAATTAATATTTCGTAGCATTTTTAGTATTTTTAGAGTAATTCTTTCTAAGTGTATTCATGTATAAATAAGAAAGAAAATGCATTAAAAAAGATTGGTTTGGAGGAAACAAAAAAAAAAAAAAATAAATAAATAAATAAAAATAAAAATAAAATAAAAGGTGAGTATTAACAATACTACGGAATATTAATTAGGATTTTCGCTGCTTAAAAGCAGTACTCGAAGTCTCCGCCCTTTTTTGAAGACAATTTCTGAGATGGGGAATTCCTTCCTTTTTGTGGTACCCGCTATTTTCATGTAGAAAATTTTATTTATTTTTTTTTTTTTTTAATTTTTTTTTTAATGAATGAAAAAAGGTGGAAATTATCCATAAAAATACTGATAGCAGAAAAGTCTAAGAAGGACATGCAAGTCTTAAATGCTGTAAAAAAAATGCTTATTTCCTTAAATAAAATTGTATCTTATAAATCTAGTTGTATTCATATTAGATTATTAAAATTCCATAGAAAAATATATTTTTAACGTATACTTCAAATTTTGTAGAATTAGACTATTATGATAAATTTAAAACAATTCTCAGCCAAGTGTTAAATGCGAATCAGAAACTGAAAGCGTTAAATGTACCTGTTATTTGTAATTCACATTTTTACATAATTGTCAATCTGTACTTTTTCCCCAAATTCTTATGTACTTACTGTCATTCACTACGGTATGTTTGTGAATCTCGAGCTAATAAAAAATCCGCCTCCATTTTAAGGTAAATATAAGCTTTTTCATTTGTCTCTCCGTGGCTCAGGTGGTTAGAGCGCCATGTTAGTAACGCGGTAGTCGAGCGTTCGAAGGTCTGGAGTGTTAATTTTTGCAGATTATTAGTAGAAAAGATGTCAGTAGGTAAAAGGAAATTTTTCGTTGACTACACAGTATCCTAAGAATTTTTCAAGAGTTTCTTTAAGAAGCCTTTTTTTTATGTTCGAATGCTGAAATTTAAGGCAAAAATTTAGTATTCAAACATAAAAATGTTTTATAAAAATTAACTCATCCATAAATTCACAAAGTAGTACACAAACATATTTAAAATATTTTTTAAAACTCAAAATTAAAAAATTGTTTGCAGGCAGCAACATTGTATGCATATTTTTATAATTCTAAAACAATTATGCAGTTATTTACAAAAAAAAAAAAAAAAAAAAAAAAAAAGTTTTTATGCATATTTACGTTTGTAATGACTGATAGATGGCACAACCAGAGCAATAACTAATGGCCAATCATAGCAATGCATCGGTCAATGGATCAAATGCCTCAGAAATTTTTTTGGGTGATTTGATCCACGACCGGTTCACGGGATACCTTATTTTCAAATTAAATTTTATTCTAACTTCGAAAAGATTTATGTGATACGATACACTAGGAATTTGGGATTTAAAAGTTTTTTTAAATGGATTATTTTTTCCCTACTAGAAATTGTTGATCGAATTTTTTAACAAATTTTAGCAGTTTTCTGAGATTAAACTTGATTTTTTTTTTTTTTTTTTTTTTTTTTTTTTTCAAAACAATACTGGTGTTATAATACTGTATAAGCATAGCCTCCTTAACTAGATGCCTGTCGCGTAGCTCGGAAACTAGGCAACAGTTGAAGCGGTAGGTAGCGCCCCCTGTTACAGATTGTGCGACTTTTTAATTCAACAGCCATTAAAAAGTTTCAAAAGTGGGATTATATAATATAAAAGGCGAATAGCATCGGAGAAACGTCAATTTTATATACCATGTATCATTTCTTTAAATTATTGGTTTGATTTGAATAACAAAGTCCTTAATCTGTACTAGTTGGCGCTATCTACCGCTTCAACTGTTGCCTAGTTTCAGAGCTCCGCGACAGGCATCTAGTGAAGGAGGCTGTGGTATAAGTTGGCATTTGTGTTTTTGTCATAAAATGATTATTTCATTTATATTTCCTCTAATCCAGAAAACTCTGAAATCAAATACTGTAGTACGCGTCATTTAAAGAACTTAGAACTTAAATTTATCAATAGTAAATATTCTAATAAAACATTAAAAAATGCAAATACTGTTAAGATTTTTCTTCGAACCATCGCTTGGCGACCTTTGGTCGTCTAGATAGCATCAATAACGATAAATATATTGCACTACAGCAATATTAATAACGATACAGCACTTTTTTTTTCTTTCCCCCTTTCGTTTTGCGAACAACATAATGATTTCCTGTTAACTCTTTCAGAGGCAAGCAAATTTTCCTCACTTTAAATCAACAGCCAACAGAAATCACCAACAGTATTAAAAAATTAGAAATAAATGAAGATGTTCGTCTAAATTACAGATGAAAAAGCTTATAAAAAAATACCCGAGGACAGTTTTTGCAATTTTATATTAAAATTTGTAGTTACTCTATGCAACCACCGCCCCTGAAAGGGTTAAATTATTTACAAAATTTCTTAAATGAACTACACCTCACTTTTAACTATTTAGTAAATTTACTTGCTCTTCTTCGGAAATTTCTCTGAAAATACCTGAATTTCTTAAGATCTATGGTTATCTTCTGAGACACTAAAATAATGCACGCATTCAATGTATGCAAACAGAAAAAGTTCTATGAAAAGGTTTTTTCCTTTTCACTGTTTCCCAGGTTTCGATCGCATAAATTTGTTTCTGATTGAATTAATGAATTTCCACAACACCAGGAATTCTTAAATAACAAATAACGTAGCGGAATCTTTGGTGATATATTTTAATTTTTATGATATATCTGTAAAGTTGTACTCTCACTATCGTAAGCATATTTAAGAAGAAAATAAGGCTAATAAAGATGGATATTTATGAAAAATTAAATTACGTTTAATATTATGCTGCGCCAATGCAAATATTCCAACACTTTTATTTATTCCAGAGCATTTTTAGCTCCGCCTTCATTCCATTCCACTTTTTTTTTAAGTAATTTTTTTCTAATTTTATCATACCTGCCAACCATTTCGTTATGAATCGTAACATATTTAGCAACCGCCCTTTTTTTCACACTAGTTTTATTTTAGAGTAATGTTATTCTCATTTAATCGTACCTACATTTGGAGAAATTTGGTGTGGAAAAACGGGCGTGTTTAAAAGGGACATAGCAATGATACAATTTTTAATAAGGGAGAAAGTATGTAGTATATATTGGTGAAAAATATTCTAAAAATAAAGTGGTGCGAATTAAGGATGGGCTAAAAATGCTTTGGAATAAATTAAAATGTCAATTTTTTATTTTATTTTTATTTTTTATTTTATTTTTTTATTTATTTTTCTTTCTATCTAATTTGAGCAATAAGCAACGCCTTTTGACATTACTCTTAAGCTCTAAATTAATAAACAAAATATTTTTACCTATTTGTGATTACACTATTTAAATGTATCCTCAGCATTCGATGCAGTGCCACTGGCATACATGCATAATAATGACACATAAATTGTTCAATACAATACACCAAACCTATTTTTATTGTAAAGAACTGTGTTTCGGGAGGAAAAAAAAAAAAAAGCTTAACCCCTTCCTTCTCGCTCCCATGATATTGACGGGCTGTGACCACGCCCCACGTGTATTTTTCCTTTAACATTTTAGGGTACATGGACGCACCAGCCACTACCAAACTATATACAGTACCCGCCGCTTATTAAAATCACATTCGTTCTGAGCCAAAATGATTTTATTGAGCGGCTGATTTTTATATCCGGCGAACGTTCCTGCACTCGAGAAAAAGGTATTACTTTCCTGAATTTGAAAAGAAATTTCAAAAGATACCAAATAATGAATTTAATAAACAATATTAATTAATTTTTAACAGATAATTATTTAACAGTTCCCTCAAAATAAAAGAATTAAACACAACCCAAGCTCCGATGCGCTTTCCATTGCGGAAAATCATCATTACTTTGTTAAAAGTGTACGCCTTTCCTTAAAATTTAAAATCTTTCTGTTTAAACAACTTGCTTCTTAGTTATTTCAGAATAGGAATTAGAAATTGTCTTTTAATAATTAAAAATTAAATAAAAAAGTCCCTGGCGAATTAAATCAAATTTGCAACTTATTACACCGCTTTGAAGAATGCATTCCTTGAAAATGTTTCTAAGACAAGTGATGGGGCGTGTTTAATGTGTAAAAATTAAATATGTAAAATTATAAAGGATTTCTCCAAATTAAAAATGTAAAGGATTTCTGTATTTAATTCCTTTTTTATTTAAAAAGTAAAAATTCACAGTGTAAATAAGAATTTGCTCAGCGTGCATAAATGGCTGCTTCTGACGAGAATTTTTGAGTTTATTAACTGGCGATGCCGATTTTTTTAGTGGCAGTTTTAAAATTGGTTTCCATTGATTTGATTCCGGTCCTGGCAATTTGATCAGATTAAGCGGCTGAGTTTATTAACCAGTGATTTTATTAAGCGGCGGTTACTGTTTAATGTATTTGAAAATATGTACAGAATAACTTTATACATTATTCATATATTTATTTTAAATTTATTTTTTTTAATTAGACAAAAATGTGGACTTTATGGGCATGTCTTTGAAAAATATGCGACCGTTAAGGGTTAAAGGCGGAGTTCATTTTCTTCTTCTTCTTCTTCTTCTTCTTTTCTTTTGCAATATTTTAACTTCATTTTATTTTGAGTAATCACGCTCTCATGTGCTACTTTAGAGGAGTCGCCGCTGATAGCGACGATGATGGCATTACGGAGCTGGACGTCTCCGCCTTTTTTTTTTTTTTTTTCTTTTCAGGACAATTTATGGGATCCCTATCTGTATTCATAAATTTCTATCCTATTTAATCACGATATATTTACCATAAATATATACTAAAAATTTCTATATGAAAGTAGTTGTAAGAAAATGGCTGAAATTTCTCATCGTTGAAAGTGTCACGAATACAGCATATTTGCCAACCATCTCATTAATAACCGTACACTTGTCAACGCCCCTTTTATCACACCACTTTACTTTTAGAATAATTATCTCCAAATGGTGTTACGATTAAATAATAATAAAATTAGTCTACAAAATGACTGGTGTGAAAAAAAAGGCGGGTGCTAAAAACTGTACGGTTCATAATTGGATGGTTGACAGGTCTGAAAAGGGGAAGGATTCGAACACTCGTATTGCAGATTTTAGATGAATATAAAAAAATTTTAAAAAATTCGTCTTTGATAGAATATAATTTAGTACGACAGGATAAATTTATATATTGCAATCTTGTAATAATAATTAAAAAAAAAAAATACTTTGTTGCCACCCTAGTTAAGAAAAAAACTCGACATTTCTCACGTAATAACCGTTGGCAAGGTCACCGTATCGCAAAACGCATATGTAACGGTTATTATGTGAGAAATGTCGAGGAGGACAGGATGGCTCAGTGTAAGAGTATCCGCACGTTAAGCGGAGGGCCTGTGTTCAATTCCCGGCTCTGGTACTTTTCACATAGTTGGTATTAAAAAAAAGCAATCTCATACTTCAAACTACTTTAAATGAATTTACACGGTTGATGAGATCATCAATAACATTTCTAAATATTTTAAGGTAATTAACCCGTTAGTAGTCGCTATAGACAGCGCCACCTATTACAGATTGCGCACTTTTTATTTAACTGTCACCAATAATTTTAAAAAGTGATGTGATCAATGTTTCTTTGATTTTATTCGCATTTTATGTATATTAAATGCCACTTCTAAAAATTTTTGGTGGCTATTGAATAAAAAAATCATACAACACTGAAGGATGGCCGGCAAATCGACCAACTGCCGACTACTAACGGGTTAAGAAATTAAATGGTAGAATTGGACATTGGCAGGCATCCTGGCATATTGGAAGTATGGCAACGCGAAATCGCTGCCTGAAAGAAATTGTCGTCCTGAAAAAGAAAAAAAAAAAAAGGTTAAAGACGAAGTTTTTTTTTTTTTTTTTTTTTTTTTTTTAATATGTTATTTTACATAACCCGCAAGCATTATCTTAAATTTCAGTTTTATATAATTTTGAATATTCACATTCTCATGTGCTCTCTGATAACGATGATGATGGTATTATAGAGCTGGAAGTCTCCAGTTTATTATTATTATTATTATTATTATTCAGGACAATTTCAGAGATGAGAAAATTTCGTTTTCTGCGATCACTGTTTTTATTCATAAATCTCTATTCTATTTAATCACGACATATTTACCAAAAATATATACTAAAAAATTTTATATGAAAATAGTGGTAAAAAAATGGTAGAAATTTCTCATCACTGAAAGTGTCACGAAAAGGGAAAGAAACTTCGAGCACTCGTATTTCAGATTTTAGATGTGAAACCAAATTTTCAGCTATAAAATTTTTATTAAATACATACAACCTAAATGTAAATAGTATAATCATTGCACTGGTGCTCAAATTTACAGCAACATACTGTGATTAGTTTTAAAAATGAGAAAAAAATCATATTTTCGCTCTATTTTACTGATAACCTAAAATTGAGTGATTATTCTTTTTAATTCAAGAATATTCGTTTTTTAACACATTTATTTTACATCTTCCACATTTATAATACTCATTCTAGATATTTTAACTTTTCTCTAAATAAAATTTAACTTTAAATTTAATGTTAAAAAGATGCTTTTTAACATTTCGCGATCGCTGACGTAGATTCACGTCATCATAGCTGCCAATATTTTAATTTATTCCGGAGTATTTTTAGCCCCGCCTTTATTTTTGCACCACTTCATATTTAGAATATTTTTCTGCAATATATAACTATGATGAAATAAGAAAAATGTACTCTTTAAAAAAAAAAAAAGTAGTATGGATTAAAGGCGGAGCTAAAAGGGCTCCGGAATAAATTAAAATATTAGCAGCTATGCAACATTTGAAAATCTGGAACTCCTCCAGTGGGTGTTTCCTTTACAATTTGTATATCATTTATTTCTTTAAAATATACGCAATATTAATATTTGTACAACCAATGTACTGTGGATATAACTACTTTGATTAGAAAGAGAATAATTATAATGTATACCCATTTGTAATCTTAATATAGAAAATACTGTTCTGAAATATTGTAACTTGGAAGAATAACGCCCACAGGCGGACCTTTCTGTTAAAAAGATAAAAACATGCGGTCGCGAAAGTGTTAATGTTAAAATTATATATAAATGCTTCAAAAAAAAAAAAAAAATGTGTTAGTAATAAATTTCATAATAATAATATGTGGAACACAATATGAACTATAAAAGGTATACATAGGTCTTTATGATTAGTCCGACTGTAAAGTACACAGAATATACGAGTTAAGAGTTTTAAGTAGGCAATCAAAAAACGTGAATAATCTTTATAAAACCCCTATAAAGGCGGAGCAAAAAAAAAAGGGGGCGGGGCGGGGTACTTTAAGTATTATATTTTCAATAAATTAAAATTTACATGTCTTTTAGCAAGGGCCTGATTAATGCCAGGGACGATTAGGCTAAGGTAAAATGGCCAATAATTTGAGGGACCCGAAATTTCGTTTGTACGCACATACATACACACAGTTCAACATTTTTTAATTCCAATAAACAAAAAGAGTCTTGAAAGTAACACTTCACAAAAATCTTACTTCTGAAATTAGAAAAAAGAAGAAGAAGAAAAAGACGAAGCTTTAAAAAGGTATACTGTTTTAAAGCTTTTTTATTTTTGTTTATTTATTTTATTTTTATTTATTTATTTTATTTTATTTTTATGTTTTTCAAACACGGTAAAATTTATGGGAAGTTTTATAGATTGTGGGATGTGCCTCAGGCTTCGGACCCACATTTGGTTCGATCAGGCCCAGCGTGTTGATCTTTAAATTGTTGATCTATATAAAATTCATCAATTACAGAATATACATTTTTCATATTACATACATTAATAATTTGAAAACAGAAATAATATCTATTTTTATTAATTTCTGAATGTTCTTAACTATGGCAACATTACGACAGTTATAAAGAATATATATACATTTTTTTTTTTTTTTTTTTAGAACATTCTTTGAAGTATTTTTACGAAGAATACTAACACAAGAAATATCTCTTTTAAATTCTATATTACATCATCATTCTTCTCTAATAACATTTCTTTTTATTAATTAAAATTTTTTTAACAATGCACGTTCTTTATAAAAGTTATAAAACAATTGTTTAAACCAGAAAAATCATTCTGTAATACTTTAAAATAAATAAATCCTCGGTCAAATACTTGTTTCATCATTTTTCAACTACATAGTTTTTCTAGATAGCTTGCACTCTTGCAAGTCGTTGAATGAATGTAATGGAGCGTAAAGACTGGTAACCACGCACATAATGCAGTGGTGAACAAGCGGATAACCACAGAACGACTTCTTGTGTTAAAACTTAGAAAATTTTGCTTACGATTCGAGTGCGTCTTGCGCATGCGTAGAAGGAAAGCTGTGAAGGGATAAATAAGTGGTTTATCCCTATTTTGTTGTGTTTACATTTTCACATGTAAATAACCACTCAAATTAAGTATGGATGGATGTGGAATAATTAATATTTAGATATAATCAGAAATAGACAGTTTTATTAGTTATTTTTATTCTGTTAATCAGTTTCATAGATTTTTAAGGAGATGAATACTTTTTAATTATCTATCTTATTTAAATATTTAAAAAATAAATAAAAATAATAATAAATAAATAAATAGAATTTCCAATTTTTTTTTTTTTTTAATAAGAGAATTTTTCAGTTTATAATGTTAATTGTTTTGATTAATTAGGATATACTGCAGTTATCTATACACCCATCGCAATCTTTTGTCAATGAAAAATCGCATTAATTATTTAGTACTTGTCATTTTCATAACCTTGTACTCTTGTGTATATTTTACTTCCAGCTTCAGTTACTATTTATTTATTTATTTATTTATTTATTTATTTATTTATTTTTTTTTTTTTTTTTGCCCGTTTACTATTATTTATTTTATATATATACATCACAAGAATTATTTATTTTCGCACAGTAAAACACGTCAATATTGATCATTGAAAAGAAATTTTACATATACTATTTACATTTTTAACATATCATCTCTGAAAACGTTGGGAATACAGGTTGGAGATTAAGAAGTAAGATAACGATGTTATGTAAACCTATGTTAAACAATTCAAATTAGGCTTCGGAAGAGTTTTATATGATAATTAATTCTCAACCCCCCGTTTCATTAATGCACCTAGATTTATATAAAATTTAATTCGGTCATTAAAAAATAATTCTGTTTAAAAAATATATATATATATATTAAATTTATTATTTAAAAAAATTATCTTTTATGATGATGCAGACGATTTCCATATTAGAAAAGTAGTATATCACTAAATATAAAAAAAAAAGTCCATTTTATTCTTTAAAAAAAAAAATACGTTTTTTTTTTTTTTTTTTTTTTTTTTTTTTCGTTAAAAGTGAAAAAAATCGATAACTTTGTTTTAAATTATCGCAGATCGATGGTTCAACCATTCATTTTAAAGGTATTGGCGAGCTCTTTTGAAAGATACCCATCAAGAAAATTTACTCCCCTCGGGGGGGGGGGGAGGCGAGGCTCCCACGTACACAAAATTTTTTTCCCAGTTAACTATCTCTATTACAAAAAATATATATTCGTTTCATTTGGTTTAGTGCAGTCTATAGACGATAAACTCTGAAAACTGCAATTTCCCCCATAGATGTAATGTATTGTATTAGAATTCTCTTGATTGTCCCTGTACACGAACCATTTGCTTGATCTTAACGAAAAGCTTACTGTAGCATCTATGATACACATTTAGAATACCAAGTTTGGAATGTCTGCTACTATTTGTTCTTGAGATATGCTGATAAAAGACAGACATAGACACAGACCATTTGCTAAAAACATGATTTTCGTATTCAGGGCACTTCAAAACGTGTAAATATAACAAAATCTCGCGTTCGAAAATTTGACCCAAAAACAATACTTTCTCTACCTTATGGTACGAGAAAGTAAAAATATAAATCAATGTATAAAAATATATATATATATATATATATATATATTCTTCTTCTGGTCAAAAGGAGGGGGAGGGGAGCAAAATCAAACAAGTTCTTACTTTAAATAATCAGAATATGATGGTACTTTATTCTAATCATGATTATTTAAAAATTACAGTGTTATTAGTAAGTATTGTTCAGCATGAAAAACAGAACACGTAAATGTATTATAATTAAATATAAAAATAATTTATTAATACAGAACGATTTATATGTATATATATTATGTATAATGGAATAATTAAAAAATTTATAATTCTGAATGAAAAATAAAAGTTGCTCCTGCATAACTGAAAAATATTACAGGTTAATATACATTAAATTTGAATAAGATTATTAATAATAATTAAAATTTACAACTTATTCTTTAATTGGATTCTTGTATTACAATTACATTATTCAAAGTATGTGAAAAATATAATAGCTACATTAAACTCCTTATGTGTTACATTCGTGGTTAAATAAAATATATATATATATACTTGATCTTTGAGAAATAGAGATAAGTAAACTTACTGATTCGAAATCACAATATTGCAACAATCTTGCGAGGCAATCCTGCAAGTGTTTACATTAAAGCAAGAAAATAAATAAAACTTTTCGCTTTTAATGTAACACCAACTGGCTGAAAATCTCCGAAATAGAATAGAAGTAAGGGAGACAAAGCATCCATATCCTACATTTGAATTGCGTCCCATACATACTTCCTCGAAACATTTGGCGCAGCGTATATTTTACTTACAAAATAATTCCGTCATTCAAGACTTCGCCATTTAACATACAATAACGAATAAAACATTTCAAGTAATGCGATAAAACTATAAATTTTATATTGGTAATCAATTCCTTAAAACGAGTCAGAAAAATATCACAGTAAAAAAATATTAAAGTTGTAAACAAACATAAATATTCTTAGAGGGAAAATGTATTTAATTTCTCCCCATGCGGTACTTTTTTCCCTTTTCAGCTTTCTTTTTACGCATGCGCAAGAGACACGAACTCAAGCTAAAAAATTTTCTAAGTTTTAACACAAGAAGTCGTTCTGTGGTTATCCGCTTGTCAGTGGTGCTGCCTGATGTGCGGGTTTTGTACCTACGGTTATAAGCATTCACTAATTATCTTTAAGGACCTTGCAGGAACTTTTTTGGGGGTATCTTCTCCCGCTAGAATGTTCTCAGAATATCCTGAAGAAAAAAAAAATCGTCACAAAAGTAGGTACTTTTATCATAAATGTAAAAACAAAGTAAATTTTCTATCACCAAAAATAAAATTCCAAAAACTGGCGTACAATCAATAGAAAGATATTAAAACTTCTTCACACATCATAAATTTTAAGTCAGCACAACCGGTTTCGAAAGGACGTAGCCTTTCTTCATCAGGTGCAAACACGTGCTACTGCCTTGGAGGCAAAAGCAAGACTGAAAGCAGAACAAAATCCAGAGGGGGAGGAGCAACACAAACATAAGAAAGCAATCAGAGAGGAACACACGTACACACACACCAAAAATAAATAAAGTAAAATAAATAAATAAAATACAAGAGAGGGAGGGAAGGAGTAATCAATTAAATTTATTTATTTATTATTATTATTATTTTGTTTTATTCATTTAATTAATATTATACTAATAAGTAAATTTAATAAAATTTATACATATATATTTTTTTTTTAATTAGAATTATTTTATTATTATGTTATAAACATTATGAAGGAAATTATTTAATTGAATTAAACAATTTTTTCCAGGCTGTAGACAGCAAAGTGGAATCAGATTTTTCATTCACAATTTTATCAAGATTAAGGTAAATAGCTAAATTTTCCAAAAAATCCAGTTCGGAAACGCGTTTGGCATGAAAGATAATTTTGGCACTCTTAAAATTAAAACAATGATGATATTCCCAACTGTGCTTCGCAATAGAAGATTTAGAAATTTCTTGATTAACATCATACCGAGAATGTTCACATAAACGACATTCAAGATTTCTTTTTGTTTGACCAATATAAGATAAATCATACAAGGACATTATAGATACCCCACTTTTGAAGCTCAGGAACAGGGGATTTGGTTGAAGGGAATTGGAATTTATTGACAGG
Organism: Salticus scenicus; assembly: GCA_963930645.1. Lineage (NCBI taxonomy): Eukaryota > Metazoa > Arthropoda > Arachnida > Araneae > Salticidae > Salticus > Salticus scenicus. The sequence goes on along the minus strand of OZ005660.1, from coordinate 172,490,196 downwards.
TTTAAAAATAACGTGAAAATTGAAACGCTTCAAAACTTTGGCAAATTTAAAACATAAGGGGGGATAAAAAGGCAAGACAACAAGATTATCAGGTTTAATTTTATCATCAATGGAAAGAGTAGAATTAGAAGTTGGCCTACTGAACTTTTTGAGAGCTTTATCAATTATAGAGGGTCTAAAACTTCTTTTACTGGCAACAGACTTTAAATAGTTGAGTTCTTCTTTAAGAGAAGAAGTATCAGAACAGATTTTAAGGGCACGATACACGTAAGTGTAAAAGGTTCCAAATTTTTGTTTAGCCGGATGATTAGAGAGAGCATGGGGAGGGTTAGAAACATAGAAAGATTTCCTGTACACAGAGGTTTTAAAAGAGAAATCGCACCTAATAACTAAAACATCAAGAAAGGGAAGTTGATTACAAATTTCTAACTCGAAGGTAAACTGAATATGGGGATCAATAGCAATATTAAGAATGGCAGAAACATCAAACGGATTTTCAACAAGAATGGAAGTGTGTGTACAACAAGAAAGAAGTGTGTGTACGTGTGTTCGTCTCTGATTGGTTGGTTGTTTGTGTTGCTCCTCCCCCTCTGGATTTTGAGCTGCTTTCAGTCTTGCTTTTGCCTCCAAGGCAGTAGCACCTGTTTGCACCTGATGAAGAAAGGCTACATCCTTTATAAAATTTCTATCATTGATGAAGTGAAGAGACGTAGAGAATTAATTACCTCTACAACTGGGAAATTCAGCATTGTTTCTGGCGTAGGAAAGGACAAAGAAAAACTCTCTCTTATAGAGAATTTTTAAAAGATAATAAAATTTTAACAATACTGATACGAATTTGCAAATAATAATAGTTATTTTTGTATAATTCCAGTCAAAGAAGATTAGTCAGGCTATAAAATTTTCATTTTCTGCTTCTCTAAGCCCTTTCCTTTAAAAACCCGTAAACGCTTCGTCGAGGCAGGTAAATGCCTTGTGACGAATTTGGTAAATATTTGCTTCTTGGCGATCACGGTGAGAAAATCCTTGTTATCTTTAAATCGATTATCTAAGCTCTAGCTCAATTATTCTGCAAGCTACTGGAAAATTCTCCTTTTGTAGGATGCAGTGAAAGTCATCCCGTTCAGACCATTGCAGTTTGATGCCACGCTGATCGATGTGAAGAGCTCTGCTATCTATTACAGTTCATATGGTGTGCGTTTGTTTATGGTATAATTTATGCTCTAAATTTTTTTTCTTGTCAGCTCTTATGTAAGCTGTGTTTACTGGTGAAACTAAAGTTAATGCATGTTTGACAGCAATGTAATATTTTGGAATACTCTGTAAATAAGCTTTAAAGCCTGTGTAAGATATTCATTCACGGTCAATTTACGAACTCCGAGTGCGCAAAATATAAGTAAATATATATATATATATATTTAAAAAAGGAAAATTGCAACCGATTCTCAAAAATCTATCATAAATATCAGTTTATGGGTTAATTCAAAAGTAACTCTTTAATGATTTTTATTGAATCTTAATTTCGATTTTGCTCTGTGTAAGCAAGTTCACGCATATGCTTTTAAATATTTCATTCATTTCAAAATAATTCAATTTGTAATTTAAAATTAAAAAATCAGTTTAATTAAGAATAATTAAAATTCATTCATTCATTTAACAAATAAAATCGAATTTTAAATGTAATTTTTTCCAATAAAGAAAGAATATTTATTCTATAATATTCTCTAAAATCAATTTATTCTTTTATGAAAGTCTACCTCTAATTTAATTTATATTTTTACTAACAAGGAAACTTTCAAAAGGTGTGGTCTTCAAAAAATATTTAAAAATATATATGTGATTCTACTCTTCATAAAACACCAGAAAGTCAGGGATGGAATATGGGCGCAGAATTCATACCGGAATCCGTTTAAGAAATTTCTCTACTTATAATATCGTTGATTTAACAAGTAGATAATTTTCTTACATCGATAGTGGTATGAATTCTGCGCCCGTGTTCCATCCCTGGAAAGTGAAAAAAATATCCGCTGAAAATTACATTGACCACAAAAAATTATCAAAATTAAGCATTTTTGGCAATTTAGCGCTGTTAGTCGATAAGTTTGCTAGCACGGAGATTGCCGAGTACGAACAGAACCGTGTTTTGCTTCTCCGCCAAGTACTCAAAATCAATCACCTAACAGTGTGAAATCGACAAATATCCTTAATTTTGATAAGTTTTTGTGGTCGCTGTAATTCCTTTCAGCCGATAATTTTTCCACTTTCTGGTGTTTTATGAAGAGTAGTATCACATATATTTTTTTCAATATTTTTTGAAGATTTCACCTTTTGAATGTTTCGTTGTAATGGACTTATACATTTGTAAATAAGTATATTTTCCTCTTTTAAACAACGTTAGGTTTCAAAATATCATTTAATCATAAAAATAAAATTATTTATTTGTCTAAATTATTTCTAATATAAAGAGAAATTACGAAATATGTTTCATTTCTGATGATTTTTGCTCTCTTAATAATTATTTTTCAGTCTCAAAGGCGTCAACAGTTGCTGAAATCATTTCTTAAAATAATAATAATGAAATAAAAAAAAAGCAAATAAATTCTTGATGACACTTTCCAGACGCCGATAAAAAGTAATTATGTTTGTCATAATTTATGTTGCCAAACTTTTCTTTGTCTTTTGGATAACGGATTAAATTATTTAAATTTACCAATTAAAACATTCTTTTGGCGCTTTATTTGACATTAGTTTGTTAATTTTCGGTTTGAATTGGCGAATGCAATTCAGTACACCTTGCGTTTTCAAACTATCACTATCATTAGGTTAGTGGCATTCTGTTCCAGTTTGCTCTTCCTTTCTCTCGCCTGTAGATCCTGCGAGGACCATGTATGTGCCTTCTTGATAATTCATGTCTTTTAATGGTATAAAAATAAAAAACTGCTTCATTGGAAATTACTGCTGTTGTTTTTGTCAAGCGGCACTCTTTTAAAAATGTTATATGGACTTCGGGCCTGTTTTGTTGTGACCTGTGATGTACAGTCAGCCAAAAAAAAAACGCCCCCCCCCAACCTAATTTCGCCGTAAATTATCATAGAAACATGCGACTGGTACCGATCAGTTTGTAATAACATCTAGTTTATAATGTTATAGTTAGATTTTACTTAGGGGGTCGTCTACATATTAAAACTGACATCAACTTCATTTTTTTCAAAAGTAACCCCCTTTTTTATAATTTATTTGCATTCTTTGGATCAAATCATCACGGAAAATGGTATAGTTTATATATTTCGCTCAAGTTTTCATAGAGTTATAAGCTGTCAAAATTTGGAGATGCTAATGTTAAATGAATGTGACAAACATTAAACCATATCTTCCGAAATAATTATGATATTTAAATTCTCTTTTTTTTATTCGTTAGAATGAAGTGACCCAAACATATTCCATGCAAATTTTTGCTAAAAAAACATTTTTTGAATTATGAAAATTATTAATAAATTCATATTTGAAAAAATTATGAATTATGACCTATGTTAATTTTTGCACGAATAGAACGGGCATCATCAAAAACATGGGTTTCCAAATTTACAGCTCATTCCTAACATTATTTTTTGAGTTACAGTGATATTTCTCTTTTTATTCCTGTTAGGGGGCCGTCACTTGTTATAATCTATCCTCTATAAGTAAATGTTTGTATATAATTTGACGGAAAACTATTTTAATTTAGCTTTATGTTATTTTTAATGTTTCCTAAGCAATATTTCGATGTTTATTATACAAATTGGCATATTTTTGTAAAGTTATCACAATGTAGGCGAGGGATTGTGAAAGAATTTCAAAGGAAAAGAAGCCCCCCGCCTCTGATTCGCTGAAACACTATTTAAAAAAAAAAGACTAATTTGCATATTCCTATTTGACTCTATATGTGACGCTGGTATGCATAAATCACAATGGTATTTACTACATCGATTATTGAAGACATAACTTAAATGATTTAATTACAAATATGCAAAATTATTTTGTTTTATATTATAAAGTTTTAGAAAATTTGTGAAGAGGCGTGGCTTACGGTACAAGAGAGGAATATATATATCCGATCCTAATATGTTAAGTCTTTCTTCATAAGTATTATATATCTTTTTCTAGTTTTTCGCTGCTAAAATTCTATTTTAACCCTGTTACACTTTTTTTCGCATTTCAATATTCAAGAGTACGTACACCTCTAGTTAAATATCATGTTTTAGAAAACACGGTACAGCGAAACTGATTGCATGAAACAGCAATTATGCATTCGACAATCGTTTTATTATTATTATTATGAATATTTAATAATTTTAAAAAGATTTTTTACCATGAATTTTCAGTTTAAATTTTGTTGTGACATATTTGCATTTGGTTACTGTACCGTTTGTAAGCTTTGTGTTATTTAAAATTTATCCCATAATGTAACATAATAAAATATCAAATTTCTATTAAAAGTTTTTTAATACAGAATAAAATAGTGAAAAATTGCTTTTTTTTTTTTTTTTAAATAAGTTTATAAGATCTATTATTGGAACATAGCTCAATAGTATTTATTTTCAATTTTCTATTCACGAAATCAAAGTCACAGTTATTTTGGAATAAAAATTTAAAACAAAGGAATAGTCTTATTACTTTCAAATATATAGATATTGATCTTACAGAATCCTGAAATTTCATTTAAAAGACTTTAATCGTCTAAATTTAAAAATTCAAAATAAAATAAATTAATCTAAATGCTTTTAAAGTTGAAACGGGAAGATTTCAAAATATATGAAAATTGGCATTTGTGTTTTGAACATTTTGATGCGGCAGACATTAAAAACAATATTTTAATGATGAGCTGAACCTGAGCTTAAGAGAGGGCGGATCCAGCTATTTAGCACAAGTGATATCACCTGACTAAAAACAGAATAAACAACATTTTAATTTATTCCGGGGTATTTTTAGCACACTGTTATTCCTTTTTTTTTTTTTTTTTTTTTTTTTTTTAAGAGAAATTTATCTTACTTTAACTAGATTTTTACTTTTTACCGCTATCCACATGTGACCTTCAGCATTAGCATTTAAATGAGGAGTCATCATCTTCTTCCGAAGCAAATTCTAAATAAACTTAAAATCACAAATTTTTCCTACTAAGAAAGAAAGCCATTCCACACTGAAATACATGCATAATCGGTCACTTATACGCAAGTTCACACCACAATATATTGGTAGGTAGGTAGGTTGGGTTTAATGTCGCACTAGTACTGCACTATGGGTAATTGGCGACGGTCTGGGATGCACCCCCACGATGGTCCGGAGACACGCCATCGTAATTTTTATCGTTCACGGAGACGATGGCTTCCCTGCTTCTGTTCCCATAGTTTATTGTTCAGATTTTTTATTTATTTATTTTTATTTTATTATATTATTATTATTTTCTTTCTTTCTTCCCCCCCCCCCTTTTTTTTAATAGAGTAATGTAACATTTTGACCTTTTCAACTGAAGATTTAGATTAAGGGTAGTCAGCCTTTCTACACCCACCGTCCACTTCGGCATCTGTGTTAAGAGTAGAATTTTAGAACATCCCATTAAGTAGTAGGATTTATTATTTTGCATATTAATTTGTTACACATTATAAAATATAAAAGCAAAAGAATATCGTGGAGATTTATGAAAAAGTTTTTAATAATGTCATGAAAAAAAATAATTAATTAAAAAAATAAATAAATAAAAATAAAAAAATCTGTTTTAATATTTTTAAAAAGTCAATTAAATTAAAAATGAAAGTACTGCAGTATCAGAACAAACTCCCATTGTCACCGTGAAACGGCTGTGGGAACCAGGTTGAGTGCCACCGTTTCAGACAATTATACGGCAGCTTGAGTTAAAATAATTTTGAATTTTCAAACAAATTTAAAATCATTTACCTTTTTTTTTTTTTTTTTTTTTTCTTTTGATAGATATTTTAATATCTATTCAAGCTATTTAATTTTCTTCGTATGAAGTGAACTATTTGATGTTTAATCAATAGAAACCAATAAAAATCTTGTAATTCATAAACTAACTCAGAGAGTTCCGTGAATTAGTCATTTTTTATTTTATAATTAACCTTTCTGAAATTTTTCTCCGGTGTCAAACTTAATAAATAATGTATACTGGGTGGTAGATCACGATTTATATTTTGTAAATGTATAGACGGACCCCTAATACATTTTCACGTATAACTCTATTTAGAATTGATTTAAAGTATATAAATAGGTATGTTTTACGAACCGCCTTGATCTCAGAAATCTGACTATGAAGTCAAAAATAGGAGTTGCTATTGAAGAAAATGAAGTTAATGCCAGTTTTAATATGTAGACGACCCTCTAGGCAAAATATAACTAAACCTTTATAAACTAGACGTTATTACAAATCGATCGGTACCAGTTAAATGTTTCTACGATAATTTACGGCGAAATTAGGTGTGGGGGGGGGGGGGCTTTTTTTTTTTTTTTTTTTTGGCTGACTGTACTTTTTAATACCACTCATATCACGGAACATCAACACATTTACATAAATTAGCCTTCGTGACAAGTTCCATTTCTACTTGGATCGAGAGAGGGAGGGGCTGATAAAAAAAAGTTATATTCGTCATATACGTGGCTCATAAACTTGGCAACAGTTGAAATGGTAGACAGCGCCACCTGGTACAGATTGCGTGAATTTTTTATTCAACTGTAACCAATAATTTTAAGAAGTGATATGTGATATATACAATCGACGTTTCTTCGATTTTTATTCGCATTTATGTATATCTTATCTCATTTTTAAAAATTTTTGGTGGCTGTTGAATAAAAATATCGCGTAATCTGTACCAGGTGGCGCTGTCTACAGCTTCAACTGTTGCCAAGCTTCCGAGCCACGCGACGGGCATCTAGTTTAGGAGGCTATGATTATGGCATTACAGAGGCTGAAGTCTCCGTTCTTTTATTTATTTTTTATTTTTATTTTTATTTTTTTTCTTTTCAGGACAATTTCAGGGATCCCTATTTTTATTCATAAATCTCTATCCTATTTAATAACGACATATTTACCATAAATATTTACTAAAAATTTTTATATGAAAGTAGTTGTAACAAAATGGCAGAAATTTTCTCATCATTGAAAGTGTCACGAAAAAAGGGAAGGGGAATTCGAGCACTCATATTAAAGATTTCAGATGATTATTAAAAAAAAAAAAAAAAAAAAAAAAAAAATCTGTCTATGATGGAATTTAATTTAGTACGAAAGGATTAATTTATATACAGCAATCTTGTAACTAAAAAAAAAAAAAAAAAAAAAAAAAAAAAAACTTTTGTTATTAGCCACCCTAGTTAAAAACAAAATAAAAACTCGACATTTCTATAATAACCGTTGGCAGGGTCACTCTATCTCCAAACGCAGATGCAAAGGTTATTATGGGAGAAATGTCGAGGTAGTTAGCAGCCAGAATGGCTCAGTGGAATAGAATCCACACGTTAAGAAAACGACCTATGTTGAATTCCCAGCTGGGGTATTTTTTACATAGTGGGTATTTAATAATAATAATAATAATAAAGCAATCTCATACTTTAAACTACTTAACGGCCCTCTTCACTTACAGTCGCCGGAAGCCCGGGCCAATGTTATTCTATGGGGAAATTTTCTTTACAAATAACTTATTAACTAATACATATTTTTAAATTCTGTTTTCACATTCAGAAACTTCCCAACTGTTAAATTGACGCAGCTTTTTTAAAAATGTATTTTTTTAATTTTTAATATTTTATTTTGAAATTGCAAAATGAAAAAATTTCACACATTGAAAATTAGTATTTTGCAGCTTCAAAATAAAATATAAAAATTAAAAAAATATTTTTTTTTTTTTTTTTTTTTTTTTTTTTTTTTTTTTTTTTAAGTTCCGTCAATTTAACAGCTGGGAATTTTCAGAATGTGAAAACAGAATTTAAAAATATGTATTAGTTAATAAATTATTTGTAAAGAAAATTTTCCCATAGAATAACATTAGTTTCGGCTTCCGGCGGCGGTGAGTGAAGAGGGCCCTTAAAATGAGTTTTCACAGTTGATGAGATTATCTATAAAATTTCTAAGTATTTTAAGATAGTTTAAGGAATTAAATGGTAAAATTGGACATTGGCAGCCATTATGGCATATTGGAAGTGTGGCAACGCAAAATTGCTGCCTGAAAGAAATAGCCTGTCGTACTTAAAAAAATATAAATAAATAAATAAATAAATAAAATAAAATGCTTAAGGACTTTTTTTTTATGTTATTTTACATAACCCGCAAGCATTATCTTAAATTTCAATGGAAGCCTCCAATTTATGATTATTATTATTATTATTATTCAGGACAATTTAAGATATGAGAAAATTTCGTTTTCTGCGATCAGTATTTTTATTCATATATCGAAAATTTATTTACGAATTACAGTTTATGCACTCAAAAAGTAAACCCCCACTTTTTTCAAATTAATATTTTCACATATATATGTCAAAACTACATTTTAAATATTTAATATTGCTAATGTTTCTCACTCTTTTTTTTTTTTTTTTTTTTTTTTTTTTTTTAGCTGTTTAGCCCTTTTAGTTTTTTCTTTTTATATGTATTATTATTATTCAATATTTTAGAAAATAAGAAAACTATTCTTTTACCTTGTGTAATTTTTATCTGTATCAAAAAAAATATCAAACGAAAACACTTAAGTCGTACCACCAAACTAACGAAAGATCTAATAAATTTTCTAATCCCTATAAAAATTTTGTTAAAATAAATTTCACAGATCTTTTTATTATTTTATTTCGTAGAAAGCTTTCCTTGGGTAAGTGTACTTGCCGATAGACAAACCTTTTCTCCTGAAACTTAAAAATTTTCACCACAGATTTTTTTTTTTTTTTTTTTTTTTTTTTTAAGAAAAAAAAAAAAATCATGTCACTCGAGAAACATTCAGCATTTTGAAAATGTTTAAGAAATCACAATTCTAGAAGACTATAAGATGAATGAATTCGAATACCCGAAATTTCACAAAGAGGGCTGCAGCAGAAAATTCAAGGCGCTGCATCATATTATACTTGCTTGCCGTAGACTTGATTTAGAAGGATGTTAGACATTTTCCCTAAGTCGGACTCGATACAGTGCGCTGGACTCGACGTCACAGTAAAAATAAATCATTCCTTCTATAAAACTGTGTAGAACTTTTCTCCATTTATTGTAACTGAACGAACACAAAGTGAACATCGAGGACTTACGATAGCTTACAGTAATAGCATTTATCAGAAAGATGAACGAACATTTCATTGTGATAATTCCATTTCGAAATCAAACATTCCGCAACTTCATGCATAGAATCCAATGAATATAAAAGATTTCAATCTGAAGGAATTTTTTTTTTTAATAGTCCAACCAGCGTTCCCAACTTTTATAATTTATTCACAGTCAATTTTAGCCCCGCCTCTTTTTCATGCAGGAAATTTTAAAAAATGTTTTTCTTCTTATTTAATCGTTGTCACATATTAAAGAGAAATAATCTACTAAATTTCTGGTGCGAAAAGTAGGCGGGGCTAAAAATGATTGTGAATAAATTAAAAAAGTTGGGAACGCTGAGTACAAAGGCGAATGTGACGAATATAACTTTTTTATCAGCCCCTCCTTCTTTCGATCGAAGTAGAAATGGAGAACCACTTGTCACGCAGGCAAATTTATGTAAAGGTGTTGATGTTTCGTGATCTCAGTGGTATTAAAAAGTACATCACAGGTCACAACAAACCAGGCCGGAAGTCCATATAACATTTTTAAAAGAGTGCCGCTTGACAAAAACAACAGAAGTCATTTCCAATAAAGCAGTTTTTTATTTTTATGCCATTAAAAGACATGAATTATCAAGAAGGCACATACATGGTCGTCGCAGAATCTACAGGCCAGAGAAAGGTAGAGCAAACTGGAACAGAATGCCAGTAACCTAATGATAGTGATAGTTTGAAAACGCAAGGTGTACTGAATTGCATTCGCCAATTCAAACCCAAAATTAACAAATAATGTCAAATAAAGCGCAAAAGAATGTTTTAATTGGTCAATTTAAATAATTTAATCCGTTATCCAAAAGACAAAGAAAAGTTTGGCAACATAAATTATGACAAACATAATTACTTTTTATCGGCGTCAGGAAAATGTCCTTAAGAATTTATTTGCTTTTATTTTATTTTATTATTATTATTAAAAGAAACTAACTCAGCAACTGTTGACGCCTTTGAGACTGAAAAATAATTATTAAGAGAGCAAAAATTACCAGAAATGAAACATATTTCGTAATTTCTGTTTATATTAGATATTAGAAAGTAATTTAGACAAATAAATTATTTTATTTATATGATTAAATGAGATTTTGAAACCTAACGTTGTTTAAAATAGGAAAATATACTTATTTACAAATGTATAAGTCCCTTACAACGAAACATTCAAAAGGTGTCGTCTTCAAAAAATATTGAAAGATAAATATATGTGATACTACTCTTCATAAAACACCAGAACGTGAAAAAATTATCGGCTGAAAGGAATTACAGCGACCACAAAAAATTATCAAAATTAAGCATATTTGTCGATTTCACACTGTTTGGCGATTGATTTTGAGTACTTCGCGGAGAAGCAAAACACGGTTCTGTTCGTACTCGGCAATCTCGGTGCTAGCAAACTTATCGCCTAACACCGCTAATCCGCCAAAAATGCTTAATTTTGATAATTTTTTGTGGTCGCTGTAATTCATTTCAGCCGATAATTTTTTCACTTTCTGGTGTTTTATGAAGAGTAGAATCACATACATTTTTTTCAATATTTTTTGAAGACGACACCTTTTGAATGTTTCCTTGTTAGCAAAAATATAAATTAAATTAGAGGTTGACTTTCATAAAAGAATAAATTGATTTTAGAAAGTATTATAGAATAAATGTTCTTTTTTTATTGGAAAAAATTACATTTAAAATTAGATTTTATTTGTTAAATAAATGAATTAATTTTGAATTATTCTTAATTAAACTGATTTTTTAATTTTCAATTACAAATTGAATTATTTAGAAATGAATGAAATATTTAAAAGCATATGTGTGAACTTCCTTACACAGATCAGAATCGAAATTAAGAATCAATAAAAATCATTAAACAGTTACTTTTTAAGTAACCCATAAACTGATATTTATGATAGATTTTTGAAAATCGTTTGCAATTTTCCTTTTTTGAATATATATATATATTTTTTTTTTACTTATATTTTGCGCACTCGGAGTTCGTAAATTGACCGTAAATGAATATCTTACAGAGGCTTTAAAGCTTATTTACAGAGTATTCCAAAAGATTACATTACTGTCAAACATGCATTAACTTTAGTTTCACCAGTAAACACAGCTTACATAAGAGCTGACAAGATAGAAATCAGAGCATAAATTATACCATAAACAAACGCACACCATGAGCTGTAATAGAGTGCAGAGCTCTTCACATCTATCAGCTTGGTAGAGATGGGAATAATCGAATGATTTTGATTTGATAATCGAGTGATTTGCTTTCGAATGATTTCAATAATCGAATGATTTTACAACCGATTATTGATTACCTAAGCGTAGAATAAGCGCTTTGTAATTAGTTTCGGTTTCTTCGTAGCTATTAGGTTGTTTTCTGTTTATACTTTGTTTTTTCCCTCATTGCTATGAAATTTTAAGGTCTAACCTTTAAGGCTGCTCACTCCCTCTTAAGATTTCCCCGTCTCTAGTCACCAAATCCCATGTAAGTCTAAGGCGAAATTTGTTTATAGAATTGCTCATTACCTAATTCGTATTTTTAAATTCCGTTTTCACATTCAGAAAATTCACAACCGTTAAATGTGTACCCGTTTTCTAAAAATTGAATTTTTTTAATTTTAATATTTCATTTTACAGCTCAAAAAGGAGAAAAATGCAATCAGTGAAAATTCACATTTTTAAAATCAAAATTTAAATTAAAATTTTTTAAAAAATAAATTTTTGGAAAACGGGTACTCATTTAATGGTTGCGTATTTTCGGAATATGAAGATAACAATTAGGTAACGTATAATTCTATAAACAAATTTCGCCATAGAATAACATGGGCTTTGGGTGACCTTGACGATCCATGATGCACCCCCTTAATAATTGAGATTTATTTGACTTTTTACGTAGACTTTTTTCAAAAATCAAAGTAATTACTGGTAATAATTACTTTGTTTTCTCCCCCCTCTTTCTCTGTGTGTATATATATAGTGTATGTGTATGTAGTATGCATGTATAACTGAATCAATTGAAACACAAATTTGACAGTAGATTTACCACAGTAATAGCTGAAGTGATTTTGTTGGTTACTTGATCTACCATAAAGTTAAAAAATGGTGGCCATTTGAAATTTTCAAGTTCGGATAAGAAACGCATTTTTCAATAGTTTTGCTTAAAATTCGGTATGTACATAGTTCATATCAAGATCTCAACCAAGGTTATTAATCAATCGATCGGGTGTCCGTGTTTGAAAATAACGACTACTTAAATTTTTCAAACTCACATAAAAAACGTATTTATGAACAGATTTGCCGGAATCTTGATATATGCATAACTCATATGAAGATCTCAAACCAACCAATTTTTTTAATCAACTCGATCCCTCAACTTGTTTCAAAATTGCAATTACTTCAACATTTCAAACTCAGTTAAAAAAATTATTTATGAACCGATTTGTCTGAAAGTCATTATGTACATAACCCAAGTTTATTGATAAGCTCGATGTACCCCCCCCCCCCTTTTTTTTTTTTTTTTTAATGGCAGCTACTTCAAAAGAACGAAGAACTCAGATTGAATTGTAAACATTTATTCGCACTGTTTAATTTTGCTGGGCTGCTATCAAAGAAAAGTATAAAAATAGTGGTATTAGAGTACAGTATTTGTACTAGCAGAAAACGTATTACTACTTGTTTGCAGAACTCGTGCCTACTTTGTTCGACTAACAAAGGGTCGTGGTTTTTATTTTTTATTATTCTTCTTTTTCGACCTAACACAGTTATTGCCAGTTTTTTTTTTTTTTTTTTTTTCCATTTTTAAACTATTTAAATGGCAATCTTACATGAAATTCAAGATACAAATTTCATTTTTTTTTGCAATTACCTATTTTTTAAGTTATGCTTTTAGCACACATGTATACAGATTAAACATTTAAAAAAATTGACGTTCATATACATGAGGCCACAAAACGCGACATTATACAAAATACAGAACTGAAAATTGAATTCAAAAAATACTTTGTCTATCGTATTAGTATGACCAATTAATTATTATTCCTGAGCAGTTTTCGTCGACATTGCAAAATGTAGAAAAACATCTATATGAATTACATTGAACAGAATAAACAATTTCGCTTAATTTTGAGTAGCCTGTTATATTGTCGTAAAGTTATATACATAGTCCATTGTGTAATTTAGTCCTATATGAAAAAGACATATATTAATTTCTAGAATTTCAAATTATAGCCCCAATGTATCCAAATGCTTTTGAGTAGCTCTCTAAACGAATGATCGATGATTTTCATACCATATTCTGCAAAAAATATTATTTAATTTATATAAAGAAAAAATGAAAGTATGCTCATGTGATTTTGTTAATCGAAAAATATAGATATTAAATTGCAACTACTAGAAATTTTACACATATAAGCAAAATGTATTTGAAATTTGAATTATTTTGGTTATCCCTGTACACGAACCATTTGTTCAACTACAACAAAAAGTTTAGTATCGATAGCATCCCTACATAATACAGATTTAGAAAAGAAAAAAAAAATTGACTTCTTGCTACTTTTTTTTCTTGAGGTATACTGCTAATAAACACACATACCAACTGCAAAGAAACATATATTTGGATTCATTGCGCCTTAAAACACGTAAATATGACAAAAACTCACTTTCGAAAATCTGACCGCAAAATAATACATTCCCTACGATATATAGGTACGAGAAAGTTTAAAAATTGAGCATTAATGTCATTAGTATAAAGCTAAATTTATTGTATTATTTTATGTAGTAAATTCCGAATTTTGTTTACTTGTGAGTATATGTGTGTGTCTTATATCACAATAAATTGAAATTAATGTAAAATATTCTTATTTGTATATTCTAATAAGACTACATTTATTCTTTGAAAACATTTGAACCCTGAAATTTTTCATATAAACTTGAAAAATTCATATATGTATAGCCATAATTCATATATGTATATATATATATATTTAAAAAAAAAAAAAGACCTAAATATAATGTAAAATTTATGAGTACTCCTTTTTTTTCCCCTTAACCCCTTAACGCGCGCTGTCCTCGCTGCGAGGACGCAAAATTTAAGATCCAGCTGCAAAAATTCATCCTGGAAATTTTTTAGTAAAAATTTACGTTTGTAACATATCACTATCAGAAGAGGCCAGTTTTCTTAACCTTAAAATTTAAAATTTCTTTTAGTTTAATTTAGATCATGAATTCCGGTGGCAGTATAATTTAAATGATCGGAATTGTCTTGCGCCGCAAAGGGTTAAAAGAACAAAATTTTTAGTCTTTTTTAAAGTATTTTTATGAATAGAAACATTACTAAATCTAAATAACGCTTATTTTGAAAAACAATAGTTCACCAACTACACATAACGTGTGAAAAGCAAGCATTCAAAGAATGACCACTCTGAATTGCAGCCGAACCACCAAACGAATTATTCATTCGTTATAAACAAAAAATAAATCGCTGCAAATAATCGGAATATGGAATGACCAAGTAAACTTTTGCCGTTAAAGTCATTCGAAATAAAATAATCGAGACAATCACTCAGCACGCGCATAAGGGATGTAATATCACTCGAAATAAAATAATCGAGATAATCATTCGCGCACGCTTAACCCTTTCATGCGCGGTGGGATATATATATCCCACCAAACTTCACTTCCCAACTGGAAGAATTCATCCCAGAAATTTTTTAGAAAAAACTTACGTTTGTACCATATCAGAAAAGGCCGGTTTTTTTAATCTTAAAATTTAAAATTTCTTTTACTTTAATTTAGTTCACGAATTCCGGTGGCATTGCAATTTAAAGGATCCGAATTGTTTTGCGCGGGAAAGGGTTAACGAATGAAATAATTGGAATGAAATTAACGAGTGAAATGATCGAATGAAATTAACGAATGAAATGATCTAATGAAATTAATGAATGTTATGATCTAATGAAATTAATGAATGTTTTTTAGATAATCGAGTTAATCGAATGATTACAAATAATCGAGTTAATCGATTATTTCACTCGAAAGACGGCACATCTCTACAGCTTGGCATCAAACTGAACTGAATGGTCTAAACGGGATGACTTTCACAACGTCCTATAAAAGGAGAATTTTCCATTAGCTTGCAGAATAATTGAGCTAGAGCTTAGATAATCGATTTATCGATAATAAGGATTTTTTCACCGTGATCGCCAAGGAGCAAATATTCACCAAATTCGTCGCAAGGCAATTATCTGCCTCCGCGAAGCGTTTTACGGGTTTTTAAAGGATAACAAGCTATTTTAACGCCAAAATAAGCTTAGAAAAGCAGAAAATGAAAATTTTATAGCCTGACTAACTTTCTTTAAATGAAATTACACAAAAATAACTACCGTAATTTCGCGTATATAACTCGCGGCGGAAGGTAGCTCGCAACATAAAAAATTCATTTAAAAATAATTATAACCGAAAGATATCCCACACTAGAAGATACCCCGCACTTCTAAAATCACATGGTCGGCAATCGCTATTTATAATTTCAATACTAATTGCTATTATTTTAATAATAAGTAGGAAAAGATACAAATAATAAACAAATATACAACTAAATATAAATAATAAACAAATAAATTTACTTACCTGTAATGAAAAAGAAAATAATCATAACATAGTATTAACCTTTCTCTCTATATAAATTACTATGAACTGGAGTAACTTCTAATGATTAACACCTTTATTCAATTTATAAGAAAATTATAGATTAATATTAAATTTATTTACTAAATTCATTCAAATCCATCGAAATCGGATTCTTCCGTATCAGAATTAAAATGATGCAATATTGTTTCGGACAGTTCGTCTTCATCATCCGTATTATCCTCCTCATCAAGTTCCTTTTCACTGTTCTCAATTTCATCGTTATTATGTGTTAATAATCGAGACTTCCGAAACAAAAATGAGACTGGTGTTGATTTTCTCGTTGTTCGCGATAGATAAAGTCAGGATTTTATTATAGATTACCCGCGGGTTATATACACAAAATTACGGTACCATTATTTACAAATTCGTAACAATATTGTTAAAATTTTGTTGTTGTTTTTTTTAATTTCCTATAAGCGAGAGTTTTTCTTTATCTCTTTTTACATCAGAAACAATGCTGAATTTCCCTGTTGTCGAGGTAATTCTCTACGTCTCTCATCAATGATAGAAATTTTACCATGTGTCTACATTTATGATAAAAGTACCTATTTAAGTGCTATGTCCGTAGGACGATTTTTTTTGTTCAGGATAGTCTGAGAATGTTGTAGGGAGAGATGGTGCCATAAGAAAATTAGTAAACGTCTATAGCCGTAGATACAAAACCCGTGCATTAGATAGCGCAAGCGCGTCGTGGCTATTCTTTACGCTCTGTTACATTCGCTCACCGACTTGCAAAAGTGCAAGCTAGCTGGAAAAATAAAAACGTTTGGTTTCTGAGAACAGACAAGACTACTGGAAAAGGATTTATTTATCGTAAAATATTACTGAATGATTTTTCTGGTTTAAATAATTGTTTTTATAGCATTTTTTAAAGAAAGTGTATTTAAAAAAAAAATTTAATTAATAAAAAGAAATGTTATTAAGAAAAGAATGATGATATAATATAGAATTTAAAAGAGATATTTCTTGTATCAGAATCCTTCGCAAGAATATTGAAAATAATACTCTTAATATATATATATATATATATATATATATATATATATATATATATAACTGGATGACATAGATTTTTTTTTTTTTTTTTTTTTTTTTAAATCTGCGGTGAAAATCTTCAAGTTTCAGGAGAAAAGGTTTGTCTGTCGGCAAGTACACTTACTCAAGGAATGCCTTCTACGAAATATAATAATAAAAAGATCTGTGAAATTTATTTTAACAAAATTTTTATAGGGATTATAAAATTTATTAGTTTGGTGGTTTTCGTTTGATTTTTACTTTCCGAACACTATAGTGAAGAAAGTATTTTAATCATGTCAAAAATCCGAATTCGAGATTTTGATGTTTCTATACGTTTTGAGGTCCCCTGAGTCCGTTTTCACTATTTTTACGATGATGTATGTATGTGTGTGTGTATGTGTGTATGTGTGTATGTCTGTGAGTGAACACGCTAGCGTCTAAACGCTTTGTTCAATTAACCTGAAAGTTGGTACGCATATTGTAAGTCACCATAGTACGAACCCTATAGATTTTGGTGAATCTAGCACTTATAGTTTTTTTTACAGGGACACAAAGAAAAATTCTTTATCATTATGGCCTATGGGAGTAAAATCTTAAAAGTGCGATAGCATCTAAACGCCTTATTCAATTGAGCAAAAAATTTATACACATATTATAGGTCACAAATACTCAATCTGTATAGATTTTGGAGAATCTAGCACTTATAGTTTTTTTACAGGGAAACAAAGAAAAATTCTTTATCATTATGCCAATGGGGCCAAATTTTTAAAAGTGTGATAGCGCCTAAACGCCTTATTAATCTGAGCAAAAAATTTGTACACATGTTGATCACAGTTGAACTAACTGTATAGACTTTGGTGAATCTAGCACTTACAGTTTTTTTACAGGGACACAAAGAAAAATTCTTTATCATTATGGCCTATGGGACTAAATTTTTAAAAGTACGATAGCATCTAAACGCCTTATTGAATTGAGCTGAAAATTTATATGAGTATTATAAATCACTGTTGCACTAACTATAAGCATTTTGGTGAATTTAGCATTTATAGGTTTTCACAGGGACACAACGAAAAATTCTTTATCATTATGATCTATGGGCTCAAAGTTCAGTAGCGTTAAATAAAACATCGTGTAATAGATGGAGAAAAATACTCAAACACTCTATTATGGTTTTCTCTCTTTTGTTTGTTTAACAACTCCTCTTTCTTTACTTTAACTACAAAACTGTTAATTATTCAATGTTCGGAAAGTCGAGTGGAGTCACTCCCGATTTTTTTTTTTTTTTTTTTTTTTTTTTTTGATACAGATAAAAATTACTCAAGGTAAAAGAATAGTTTTCTTATTTTTCTAAAATATTGAATAACAATAATACATATAAAAAGAAAAAAACTGAAAGGGCTAAACAGCTAAAAAAAAAAGAGAGAAAGTGAGAGACATTAGGAATATTAAATATTTAAAATGTAGTTTTGATATATATATATGTGTATATATTAATTTGAAAAAACTTGGGGTTTACTTTTTGACTGCATAAACTATAATTCGTAAAGAAATTTTCGTATAGGTTAAAATTTAAATTATGTTTGTTAATGAGATTAAATACTTAGTCCCTTTCGTGCCTTTTATATTTTATATAAATGTTTTTGAAATTTAATATAAGTATTTTTATTTAGTAAATATATATGCGGTTGCTTACTAAAATCTTTGTAAATATCACTCTTAAAAATTATTTTGATTATTTTTCGTATTAAAGTAATAAATATTATTTCGTTTCGAATGTATATGGATTAAACAAATAAATAAATAAAAAAAAACTTTGCGCATGAAATTGTTTTATTGATACTTTTCTGGTATTTAGATATAAAATATATTTTTAAAAAAATGGTGCATGTAAGTGTTTTATTAGTTTTTTGTGTTTCGATATAAATTAATAACAAATTAAATTTAAAAATTCCATAATAATTACAAAAAGAAAAAAAAAAGAATTCTTAGTGTATTTAACCCTTTGTGATGCGCTGTCTTCGCTGCAAGGTAGTGTTGCCAGATTGCGCGACTTTTTTATTCGACAGCCACCAAAAATTTTAGAAGTGGCATTTGACGTACAGTCAGCAAAAAGATAGACACTATCCCCCACACCTAATTTAGCCGTAAATTTTCGTAGAAACATGTGACTGATACCAATCAATTTGTAATAACGCCTAGTTTATGATGGTGTAGTTAGATTTTGCTTAGGGAAACGTCTACGTGTTAAAACTGGCATCAACTCCTTTTTTTTTTTTTTTTTTTTTTTTTTTTCTTTTTCAGTGGTAACCCCCCTTTTTTATAATTAATTTGAATTCTTTGCATCGAATCATCGTGGAAAATGGTTTTGTTTATGCATTTCGTTCAATTTTTCATAGAGTTATAAGCTGTCAATGTATGGGGATGATAATGTTAAATGAATGTGACAAACATTAATTAATATCTTCCCAAATAATTATATTTAAATTCTTTTTTTTTTTTTTTTTTTTTTTTTTTTTTGGTAGAATGAAGTGACCCAAACATATTCCATGTAAAAATATATATATATATATATATTGAATTATGAAAATTATTAATAAATTTACATTTCAAAATTTTTAGAATTATGACCTATATTAATTTTTGCATGAATATAACAAGCACCATCAAAAACATGGGTTTACAAATTTACAGCTCTTTCCTAACATTATTTTTTGAGTTACATTGATATTTCACTTTTTATTCTTGTTAGGGGACCGTCACTAGTTATAATCTGTATCCTTTGTAAGTAAATATCTGCATATAATTTGAAACAAAACTATTTTAATTTACCTTTGTGTTATTCTTATTGTTTCCTAAGCAGTATATCGATGTTTATTATAAAAATTGGCCTATTTTTGTAAAATTATCGCAATGCAGGCAAGGGATTATGAAAGAATTCCAAAAGAAAAGAAGCCCCGCCTCTGTATCGTTAAAACACTATTAAAAAAAAAAAACTAGTCTGCATATTCGTATTCGACTCTATATGTGACGCTGGTATGCATAAATCACAATGGTATTTACTACATCGATTAATGAAGATAAAACTTAAACGATTTAATTGCAAATATGAAAAATTATTTTGCTTTATAATAATGTTTTAGAAAAATGCATAAAGGCGTGGCTTACATTACAAGGTAGCAACATATCCGATCCTAATTTGTTAAGTCTTTCTTCTTAAGTATTAAATATCTTTTACTAGTTTTACACTGCTAAAATTCTGTTTTAACCCTGTTGTCCTTTTTTCGCATTTAAGTATTCTAGAGTACGTACACCTCAAGTTA
Organism: Salticus scenicus; assembly: GCA_963930645.1. Lineage (NCBI taxonomy): Eukaryota > Metazoa > Arthropoda > Arachnida > Araneae > Salticidae > Salticus > Salticus scenicus. Next base: position 172,469,860 of record OZ005660.1, on the reverse strand, counting down.
AATGTCAGCGGTATAGCGAGACTTACTGTTTGAAACAACAATATGCATTCGACAATCGTTTTATTATTATAATTATTATTATTATTTAATAATTTTCATAATTTTTTTTTTTTTTTTTACCATGAATTTTCTGTTTAAATTTTATTGTGACATATTTGCATTTGTTTACTGTACCCTTTGTAAGCTTTATGTTATTTAAAATGTATCGCATGATGTAACATAATAAAATATTAAATTTCTATTAAATGTTTTTTAATACAAAATCAAATAGTGGAAAACTGGTTTTTTTTTTTAGTTTATAAAATCTATTATTGAAACATTGCTCAATAGTACTTATTTTCATTTAATCCTAATCACGGGGTAAAATTCACAGTTATCTATAATAATAATTATGGAATAAAAATTTAAAACAAAGGAATATGTCTTGTTATTTTCAAATATATAGATATTGATCATTCAGCCTCCTGAAATTTCATTTAAAAGACTTTAATCGCCTAAATTTAATAATTCAAAATAAAATAAATTAATCTAAAGGCTTTTAAAGTTGAAACGCGTAGATTTCAAAATATATGAAGATTGGCATTCGTGTTTTGAACATTTTTGAGCGGAAGATTTCAAAAACATTATTTTAATGAATAATAAATAGTGAGCGGAACCTAAGCTTAAGAGAAGTCGAATCCAGCTATATAGCACAAGTGATGTCATCTGACTAAAACCAGAATAGACAACATTTTGATGTATTTTTAGCCCACTTATTATTATCTTTTTTAAAGAGAAATTTATCTTATTTTAACGCAGCTTTTTACTTTTTTTCCGCTTTCCAGATGTGACCTTCAGCATTATCAATTAAATGAGGAGTCATCATCTTTTGCCAAAGAAAATTTTTAAATAAACTTGAAATCATATATACATACTTGCCAACCATCTCATTAATAACCGTACAATTGTTAACGCCCCTTGAAAAAACGCCCCTTTTCTCACACCACTTTATTTTTAGACTAATACTCTTCAAATGCTGTTACGATTAAATAAGAATAAAATTACTCTAAAAAATGACTGGTGTGAAAAAAAAGGCGGGTATTAAAAACTGTACGGTTCATAATGAGATGGTTGGCAAGTATGTATACATTTCTGAAAATCCAAACAGATTTTTCCTACAAAGAAAGCCATTCTGCACTGTAAAACATGCGTAATCTGTCACTTATACGCCAGTTCACACCACTATATATTAGTAGGTTGGGTTTAAAGTCGCACTAGTACTGTGCTATGGGTATTTGGCAACGGTCTGCGACGCACCCCTAGGGATGGTCCGGAGACATGCCATCATAATTTTCTTCGTTCACGGAGGCGATGGCTCCCCTGCTTCGGTTCCCATATAGTTTACTTTTCAGAATTTCTTTTTTCTTTTTTTTTTCCAAATTTCATACATTATATACAGTACGCTTACGTCCTCTTCACATTAAGCTTTGATATTGAAGCTATGTTGCTTATCTTCGATGCTGCGAAATCTACAAAATATATTTCTGTTAATATACTATACAGATAGAAAAATAATTATATGATAGCAACAAAACTTCTTTAATCAATATAATTATATACATAATCATATGAAATGCTTATATGTGAATATTGTATTTATATTTAATGAAATATATAAATTCAAAATATTGAAAAGAAGAAAGTATGTTATAAAATTTTATAAATCAAGCAAAATATATATGAAACTTTCCAACCCAACCCGGAAGATAGTTAGTTCCCACACCTTTGTGTGCACAACTTAATTTTTAGAACAATTAACTTCAAATATATTTACGATTAAATAAGAAGAAAAACTTTCTAAAAAGATACAGATGTGAAAAAAAAAATGGGCGGGACGCGTATCTCCATTATGTTGGCGCGTACAGCCCAACCCGGCGAATTTTCGTAGCTGGCGCCGAAACCTCTCTCCCGCGAAGCAACCCTTCTTTCCGCTTCATTCACGATTCATGAAGGATTCGAATAATCTTTTTTTTTCCCCCAAGAGAATAAACTATTAAAAATCTGTCAATGGAGTCTTAATATCGTAATTTTTAAATAGTAATACATTTAATGCCAAAATTTATTAGAAATCATCCACCCTTTAAATTTAATTTAGCAAGATTAATGAAGAAATAAAATTAAATATTCCAATTTTAAAGCTTTTAAAATTGTTCTTGAAATACATTTATTTATTTATATATTTATTTTAATTTCTCTTATCAATATATATGGCAGAGAAAGTATTCTTTTGGTGTCACGTTTTCAAAACTGAGTTTTTGTTATATTTGCACACTTTGGAGTTCCTCGAATCAGAACTGTTAAAAATGTGTCAATGGAGTCTTAGTATCGTTATTTTTAAATAATATAATGCCTAAATTTATTAGAAAACATCCACCCTTTAAATTTAATGCATTAAGATTAATGAAGGAATAAAATTCTAATATTCTAATATTAAAACTTTTAAAACTGACCTTGAAATGCATTTTTTTTTTTTTTTCCATACCAATATGTATGGCAGAGAATGTATTGTTTTTGGCTCAAATTTTCGAAATTGAGTTTTTGTTATATATACACGTTTTAAGGTTCCCTGAATCAGAACTGTTAAAAATGTGTCAATGGAGTCTTAATATCGTTATTTTTAAATAATATACTTAATGCCTAAATTTATTAGAAAACCCTTTAAATTTATTTTATCAAGATTAGTGAAGAAATAAAATTGTAATATTATAGTTTTAAAGCTTTTAAAATTATCCTTGAAATACATTTATTTTATTTCATTTATTTCATTAATATTTTTTTTTCTCTCTCTTAACATTATATGTGGTAACTGCAAGAATGTCAAATTTGGCATTTTGAATTTCGTATTAGGTTTCCACTTAAAAATTTGATCAAGATTGGCAAGTTTGAATGCAAATTAATAACAAACTTTTTTTTTTTTTTTTTCAATAATTGTATGTACTGTAAGTGAACGAGGAGTTGAGGGGAGCAGTAGCCCCCCTCACACACGATTGCATGTCAAATAAAACTAAAACCTATTCCTAAACCTGTTCCTAAATCTATTTGAGATTATTTTAAAAGTACATTGAACTTTATTATCTTACGCTATTGATCTTAAGATTTAATGTGTAATCTATCATTATAGTATTGAAATGCAGGGTAAGAAAGAAAGTCGTGTATTATTATTATCATTATTTAGTTTCTTTTACCCATATATTGTAATGAAAGGTTTATTTTTAATTCAGATTTCCGAAATTGAGTTTTTGCTGCATTTGCATGTTTAAGTATCCTGAAGCTAAAAATTAGGTTTTTAGCGGTTGCCTGAATGTGTCTGTTTGTTATCACCATAACTCATGCACAGATATTAGCTTGAAGTCCGGACTCGGATGAAAGATTAAGTAATTCGTGTTCAGTAACTAAGAAAAGAATTAAAGTTCATTAAGTCTATGTGCGAATTTTCTGGTAGATACATTTTAATGTCTTAAGATGGAACAAAACAAAATAAATTGAACTTATATTTTTATGTGCATGAAAGCATGTTCCGTATACAATGTGGAATGTAAATCCTTCATTAGAAGTTTACACAGAACCCCACAAAAGAATTTAGATAAATTCATACAATGAAATTGCTGGAAGGGCATTTCAAGTCGTGCTATGTGTCTTAAATTCTGTGCTAAATTAATACACTATATTGTGTTTGTATATTATATAGTAAATATACAGGGCTACCCTAAATTAAATGAAAGCATTTTTTTTATGAATAAGAATCAATGTAATAAATGCATTAAAAGTTTAATTAATTTAAAATTATTCTCTTTTTTTAATTTATCTTATCCATAAAAGGTCGAGAACGTATAGTTTTCGGATCAAGTTTTCAAAATTGAATTTTTGCTACATTTATACGTTTTGAGGTCTCCTGAATCCAAAAACTGTATTTTTAGTGCTTGGTCCAGGTGACTTGTTTGTGTGTACTACAGATATGGGGCACTCAGGTAATTTAAAAAATATTTGACTTTTTGTTTTTTCACGTTTTGAGGCGTTGTGAATTCAAAAAATCACAATATTTATGAAGTGTTCTAAGGTTATTTAATATTTTAGCTAGTTATTTAGTCTATAGAAACATGTCTCCCGAAAGAATGATTGTAAAAGGGGCGCATCAGTTTTTAATTATCTCTTCTGTTATTGATAAGGACAATATTGCTTTGGAACAATGTAAGTTGTAAACTTCATAAGTTATTCGAAATTCACGATTTTTTTTTTTTTTTTTTTTTTTTTTTTAATATGGCAGAATAGAGCAAAATTTTGTTTAAACGTCTATCATGACAAACGTTTTGTCGTAAAGATGTCAAACCAATATTTTAAAATATCTTTTTTAATGCACTTCATTCAATATGAATATTTTAATTTGGAAACTTTAGTAATTAAAATTTTAAGTTTTTCTTTGTATGACAAATTAGTTCAATTTTTCACACGAACGTGCAATATGGGGAACATTGCGTTGGAAATTAATGTACGAAAACAATTTTAATAAAATTAGTCATTTAATTAGGATAAGTTAAATGTATCGAATCGGATAGAGGGCAGCCTATGAGGTGCGGCATTTCAGTCTGCGACTGCGTTGAGTGTTCTATCATACTCATTCCTTTTAATATGAATACACTTTGCTCTCAATAGAAATTAATAAAATTAAATATATGATGAGGAATTGAGCAGAATACATCTATGCCGACTTATTTCTTTTAGAAAAGGGAAATGGAACATGCACATTATTTTTAATTTGATTTTTATAACATATTAAGTTAGATTATTTATGATTACTAAGAAACAAATAGAATAGCATTAATAAAATTTTTAATTTTTTATTTATTAATTTGTATGCTGGGGGGGAGGGGGTGTAAAGGATGAGAAATGGACAGGACTGAAGAGGAAATTATACGTAGAAAATTTTAAGAATTTCAACCATGCAATTTAAAACAAGATATCGATCTTTATTATGATTAAGATGTTCTTTAAAAATACATAATAATTAAAAATAAGGTGAATATTTAGTGACAATTCAAGCACTGTATCATAAGAGAAATATTATATAAAGTCGTACATTTTAAAAAATTAAATACAAAATGATAATAAAAGATAGTTGAAATGCAATATGGCGTACTACCGATTTGAACTTATGAGCATTCTTCATGCATTTTAGTAAGTATTAGTAACTTGATCGAACAATTTTTACAAACTTTACGGCCTATACATGAATTCGAATCTCAATGCTAATATATTGCCATTATTATTATCTACTTCTCTATTCGGAAAACTATTTCTTAATTTCAATAAATAGTTCGTTTTTCGATTTAAATCTTATATTTATCATAAAAAAAAAAAAAAAAACGCCGTATGTTTATTTACACAGGTTAAGCGGCGTGAAGATTCTCTTTGCCCTTCCAGATTTGGCGAAAATCGCACTGTCTGGCGAAAAATTGTAAATTTGTGCTGTACGCGCCAACATAATGGAGATATGCATGCCGGTATGAGTTACGCACCAAATTTCCATTCCTGCAATTTTATTTGCAAATACCGTATGTTTTTTCTGTGTATTAAACCAGAGTCATTACTGAAATTGATTTTCGCCAGTTACTAGCATTTTATGGTAGTAAAAGTTAATGCTTTACTGCATTGACATGTAATAACCAGCACCTATTATTGTTACAATGGATAATCATGCATTGAATCCTGCTAATAACCAATATTTTTTTTTTTTTTTTTCATGCTTCTATGTACTGTTTTTAGAATTTACAATATAGAATAAAATAAAATATTTATTGTTTGACAAATATATTATATTTTAAATGCATATTCTTAATAATTATAAATACTGCATAATTTTAAATTTTTAAGCGTAGTAAAACAAATTATCTCTCATCAAAGTAAGAAAAAGTAAAACCGTCTCAAAAGTTATTGTCATTTTGTAACTGAGTTTTCATAATAGTATGTCTAATTTAGATCATAAAAATCAGTTGCTAAAAATTTTTTTTTAAATATTCGCTCACTATTTTTCATTTAGATATAAGAGATTCTTATTAGATTCTATTATATACCTACAAATGATTATTGCAAGTGAATGTAAAATAGATGTGTTATATCCCTAACTTACTTAATTTAACAATAATGAAAATGAAAATTTTAGTTGCTGGGAAAATAAATAATTATCACAATTTCCTTTAAACTTTATTAATTTTCAATAGTTTTACAAAGTGGAGTTTAAACAATAAAACTTGTTATTCTTCAGAGGTATGCTCTATTAATCCTTTGTGCTCGGCATATTTTTCGTAAGACACGCCTTTTGGCGTTCCTTATATATAGTTTCCAACTTACTACATTTTGGCTACCGAAAAATTGAAAAAATTTGTTTTACTTTACTTCATCATTAAATAAAATAAATCTTTCTGTTAAAATTTTCCGGTAGCCGAAAGGCAGTGTTGCTAGATTGGGGACTTTTTTTATTCAATTTCCACCAGTAAATTGTAATTGTGACAGTTAGATAAATTAATCGTTTATAATTTATATAAATTATCACTTCTCAAAATTATTGGTGCGAGTTGAATAAAAACTGTCCCAATCTGGCGTCACTGCAGAAAGGTAGCCTATAGTTACACGTTTTAGAAAAATAACATTTCATTTGCAGAGGAACACCTTAAGGCGTGGCTAGATTTTTTAATGTCCTCTCAGAAGGGACATACGAGCGATAAGGGTTAAGACTGTACGTGACTTTTTATAAAAATTTAAAAAATAAGCACTTCTACCAATTCAAGAAATAATTTTATTCGGGCTAGAGTCGAAGCTGTCATCATAAATCGGCTATCGAATCCGCATTTCTGGGACGTAATCCCTTGTGGAAATTCTTGAATCCGATTCCACGAGCCTTTTCCGATCCCAAAAAGATTACGATAAATTCGTACTAGCGGTTTCAGACACGGAACACGTGCACAGAATTCATACCGGTATTTGTTTAAGAAATTTCTCTTCTTATAATGTTAATGATTTAAAAAGTAGAAAATTTTGTCTCATTTATACTGGTATGAGTTCCGTGCCCGTGTTCTATTCCTACAGTTTTCGAAGTTTATCGAAAAGGTGATATCATATCAAAAAGTTTCCGTTAAGGTCAGCATTCTGATAAATTGATTCTACACCCCCTGCCTTTTTATAAGGAATTTTACACTACTACTTTTATTAAGAAAATTCTTTTTAAACTTATAGGATTTCTTTAAAAAAGAAATTTATTTTAAAACAAGGAGATGAAGAGTCTTTACACAAAAAGGCGAGTGCTTCGCACCGTGCATAACATCAACATAGCTGCCAACATCCTAATTGATATTCTGTAATATTGTTAGTATGCGCCGCTTTCCCCACACTTCTTTATTTTTAGAGTAATACTTTCCTAATGTGATCACGATTAAATAAGAAAGAAAATGCACTTAAAAAAGATTCATGTGTAAATAAATAAATAAACAAATAAAGGTGTGTATTAACAATGCAACAGAATATTTACTAGGATGTTGGCTGCAATGATATAAAGCAGTGCCCGAAGTCTCCTCTTTTTTTCCCCCCTTACAAGGCAATTTCAGAGATGAGAAATTTTTAGTGGTAGCTTTTTTGGCTACCACTGTTTTCATCCAGAAATTTTTATCGTATTGTTACGTGATGAAAAAGAATGGAAACTATTGTATAAAAATAATGATAAGAGAAAAATCAAATATTTCTCACCCCTGAAAGTATTCTGAAAAAGAGGGCGGAGAGTTCGAACTTTCTCCAAATTTAAATAAAGCGATGACAGGAAATTAAACTGACATTTTAAAATATGATACATTAAGAAACTCAATTTCTAATTGAATTGGCATGAGCGTATTCCAGAATCAAAATTAGCACTCGCCAAATTATTCGACTTCGTGAACCTCTAAATTAAAAATTTTAAATCCCACAGATTACTAGATTAATAATTTAAAGTCACACAGGCCACTAATACTATTACTTACAAACTTTGAATAAACAACATAAAATGCAATAAACTCGCAACAATTGTTTCGGGTCGAAAAAACCACGACCCTTCATCAGGCGAACAAAGTAAGCACGAGTGCTGCAATCAAAGCGGCAACGCACAAAATCGTTTAAAATAAAAATAAAAAGTTTATAAAGTAGAAACTAAATATAGCTACTGGTGTGAGTAGAATTGTACCAAAACACAAGGAAATAAATAAATGAGTAAGATTAAACATATAACAATCAAAGGATAACAAAAATTAAACTAAAATCTAAGTTACGTGAGTAATTTCCAAGCATCAGAGAAGAAAGGAGTGGAAGAAATATCATTAACAAGATTTTTCGAATTTTTAAATATGTAAAATGCTTCATGAATATCCAAATGGGAGGAACAGACAGGAGATGAAATTATGTTAGTTTTGGAAAAATCAAAACGATGACCTTGAGACCAGCAGTGGGAAGCAATAGAAGATTTGGTAATCTCTTCATTACGAACATTCCGACGGTGCTCATTTATTCTGTATTTCAAACGCCTCCTAGTTTGACCAATATAACCTAAGTTGCAGGACGAACACGGAATTAAATAAATTCCAGAACGGTTTTCGGTGGGAATGGGATCCTTAAGAGAAGATAATTTAATTTTATTGACGGGTTTGTAAATAACTTTGAAACCAAACGGTGAAAGAATTTTAGAGATTTTAAAAGAGAGTGAAAAATAAAAAGGTAAAACAACTGGGATGAGACTATGATCGTTTAATTTGGGAGCAGAACGTTTAGGATTCTTAAATTTATATAGAGCTTTATCGATGATAGATGGGTTATAGCCACGAGAGAGAGCAAGAGATTTTAAATAATTAATTTCTTTCGAAAGATTAGACGGATCAGAACAAATGTGTAAGGCACGGTAAACATAAGTGTAAAAAGCAGACATTTTTTGTTGAGGGGCGTGGTTAGAGAGAGCATGCGGCGGCAAAGAGACTGAGAATGGTTTTCTAAAAACAGTAGTTGAGACGTAGTACGTGACAGTAGACGTGAACAGTAGTTCGTTTGAAACGTTCTCGCTATCTCAATCATCTAAATTTTCTTCTTAGATGTAAGCGTGCTCGGATAATTCCTAAGTTCATAGACATCAAGTACAATCTTCCTGCTTCTCTTCGCATTAAAAATGCTTTAAATAGGAGTAAGTGTGCCATTCTTAGGGCTATTATTCAGGATATACGACAGTCTCTCTCGTCTATTGAGTCTGAATTATATACTTTACATCTGTCTCTTAGCAATTCTGTTCATGATTTCTCTTCTTTTGAAAAAAGAAATTTCGCATACGTTGCGTTTCAGTCTTCTAGGCATCAAACTAACTTAAATAAGAAATTTAATTATCTTCTTAAAAGTAATTCCTTTACTTCTCCCGTTTCTCCTCTTGCTCAGAATACTGTTGTTAATCTCTCTTCGCACGTTCTGACTAATGCTCAACGCGACGTGCTCAGTTTGGGTCTGAATTTTGCGCGTACTTCGAGACCCTCCGTTCCGGATTTGATCGCTCCGATTGAAAATTCCTTTAAAAATAGTAAAATTTCTCCAGGCCAGTTAGAGTCTCTTCGTTTCATTTTATCAAACATTATTTCCACCAATAATCATCCACAAAAGTCTAACCTTACTCCTTCTCAAAAATCCGCCCTCTCTGAATTAAACTCCGCCCCCGATTTAATTGTCACAAGATCTGATAAAGGGGGACAAACTGTTCTACTCAACAAATCGGATTATATTTCCCATGTTGAGTCCTTGCTTACTTCAGGTCCATATTCGAAACTTAAAAAAGATCCTTCTAATGATCATCTTGATCAAGTCAAACACCACGTTAAAAATTCCGTTATTCTTAATGATTATACCAAACGCATGGTAATTCCTTCTGCTGCTAATTGTGCTCGTTTCTATGCACTTCCGAAAATTCATAAACCCACTCTCTGCTTTCGACCTATTGTATCTAATATTGGTACGGCTTCTTATAATCTTGCTCGATTTCTTTCAAACTCTCTTTCTCATCTTACTTCTACTAATCTTCATACTGTAAAAAACTCGTATGATTTTGTGGACAAAATTAAATGCATCTCTCCATCTAACTATACTATGATTTCTTTAGATGTAAAGTCACTTTTTACAAATGTTCCGGTTCAAGGTGCTCTGGTTTGTTTAGAGAGAAGACTACGTGAATTCCATTATTCTTCTATTGAAATTGAGGAGCTTGTAAATTTAGTTCATTTGTGTATCAGGCAAACTGCCTTTATTTTTAATGGTACTTATTATTCCCAAAATGATGGTATGGCCATGGGTAGTCCTCTCTCTCCTTTACTTTGCGACATTTATATGCACTATTTTGAAGAAAAACTCTTCGGTGTATATAAATTTCCTCACTGGTTTAGATATGTGGATGACACTTTCGTTCTTGTCTCCCCTGACGTCGATTTGTCCAATTTACTTTCTTTGGTCAATTCGATTGACCCATGCATTCAATTCACTTTTGAGGTTGAACAGGATTGCTCTTTGCCTTTCCTTGACGTTCTTGTGAATAAAGAAAAGGATTGTTTCTCAACTACTGTTTTTAGAAAACCATTCTCAGTCTCTTTGCCGCCGCATGCTCTCTCTAACCACGCCCCTCAACAAAAAATGTCTGCTTTTTACACTTATGTTTACCGTGCCTTACACATTTGTTCTGATCCGTCTAATCTTTCGAAAGAAATTAATTATTTAAAATCTCTTGCTCTCTCTCGTGGCTATAACCCATCTATCATCGATAAAGCTCTATATAAATTTAAGAATCCTAAACGTTCTGCTCCCAAATTAAACGATCATAGTCTCATCCCAGTTGTTTTACCTTTTTATTCTTCACTCTCTTTTAAAATCTCTAAAATTCTTTCACCGTTTGGTTTCAAAGTTATTTACAAACCCGTCAATAAAATTAAATTATCTTCTCTTAAGGATCCCATTCCCACCGAAAACCGTTCTGGAATTTATTTAATTCCGTGTTCGTCCTGCAACTTAGGTTATATTGGTCAAACTAGGAGGCGTTTGAAATACAGAATAAATGAGCACCGTCGGAATGTTTGTAATGAAGAGATTACCAAATCTTCTATTGCTTCCCACTGCTGGTCTCAAGGTCATCGTTTTGATTTTTCCAAAACTAACATAATTTCATCTCCTGTCTGTTCCTCCCATTTGGATATTCATGAAGCATTTTACATATTTAAAAATTCGAAAAATCTTGTTAATGATATTTATTCCACTCCTTTCTTCTCTGATGCTTGGAAATTACTCACGTAACTTAGATTTTAGTTTAATTTTTGTTATCCTTTGATTGTTATATGTTTAATCTTACTCATTTATTTATTTCCTTGTGTTTTGGTACAATTCTACTCACACCAGTAGCTATATTTAGTTTCTACTTTATAAACTTTTTCTTTTTATTTTAAACGATTTTGTGCGTTGCCGCTTTGATTGCAGCACTCGTGCTTACTTTGTTCGCCTGATGAAGGGTCGTGGTTTTTTCGACCCGAAACAATTGTTGCGAGTTTATTGCATTTTATGGTGTTTATTCAAAGTTTGTAAGTAATAATTTTTTACAACGCCAGTTTTGTGATGCTTCTTCACTAATACTATTGACTAAAAAATGTAAACATATTTCTAGAATATTAATAAGAGAAAGACCATTTCAAAACATATAATGAACCTTTATTATATAATATATTACAAATACTTATATTATTACTTGAAAAGAAAATTTAAATACGTATGCAGTCATAAGAACGATGTTTAAAAGATGATTGAATATGATAAAAGAGTTATAGAGGAAGAAAGTGAACATCTGTTTATTGCGTTTATATTATAAGGGATATAAGTTTAAATGCAGTAAAAAATGCCTATTTCCTTGCATACAAATGTGTTTACTAAATCAAGTAATATTCACATTAGACTATTAAAATCCAATAGAAAAATATATTTTTAATTTATATTTAAACCTTTGAAGATTCAGAATATTCTAATAAATTTAAATCAATTCTTAACCAAGTGTTAAAAAAATTTTAAGGCAATTTTCTGCGATTAAACAAAAAAATATTGATGTTTAAAAAATCGTACAAGTTTGGCACCTACGTTTTCCTGATAAAATGAATATTTCATTAATCTTTCCTCTCGTCTAGTAAACACTAAAATGTAATGTTGTAGCGTGTATCATTTAGAGAACTCGGAAGTCAAAATTATCATCAGTATACATTCTAAAAAAATATTTAAAAATGCAAATACTGTTAAAATTTTTCTGCGGATCACCGATGGGCGACCTCTGATCTAGGTAGTATGGATAGCAATAACTATATTGCACTACAGTAACATTAATAATAATAAAGCTTTTTTTTTTTTTTTTTTTTTACATTTTGTGAATAACATGATGGTTTTCTATTTACACCTCACTTTTCATTAATTAGAAAACTTACCTGCTCTTTTCTAGAAATTTCTCTAAAAAACATGAATTTTTCAAAATCTATGTTTATCTACTGAGATGATAAATTAATACGCACAATCAAAGTATGCAAACAGCTGTGAAAAAGCTTTTCCCTTTTCACCATCACCCGGTTTTCGATCCCATAAATTTCTTTTTAATTCAATTAATGAATCTCCACGGCATGAGGTAATCGAAAATAACAAATAAAGTAGCAGAATTTATTGTGATATATTTTTATTTTTATGAAATGCTCCGGAATAAATTAAAATGTCTACGCTGTCGTTTTTTCCCCCTAATTTGAACAGTAAACCAATCCTTTCGACGTTTTCTCTTAAGCTGTGTATGTCTGTAATAACACTTCCGCGACCGCTGGCGTGAAATCACGTCATTTGAAAATTTGTAATTCCGCCAGTGGGCGGTTCTTTAGGTTACATTATTTCTGGACAATATACCTAATATTCATATTTGTGGAATCAATGCACTACGGATATAAATACTATGATTAGAAAGAATATGATTGTAACTAATTCTCATTTATATTAAAAATTTGAATACAGAAAATTTCTATTTAAACTAACGTAATGTACAAGAATAACTCCCACAGGCGGAGCTTACTCTCAAAAATACAAAAACATGCGGTCGCGAAAGACTTAATAAACAATATAATTTTACCTATATGTGATTGCATTATTTAAATTATATAATCCGCACTCGACGCAGTTCCACTGGCGTATATGCATGATAAAGACATATAAATTGTGTAACACAATACGCCAAACCTATTTTTATTGTAAAAAACTGCGTCTGGGGAGAGAAAAAAACAAAAATCTTAAAGGCGGAGTACTTTTCTCTTCTTTTCTTTCTTTCTTTCTTCCTTTTTTATTTATTTATTTATGTATTTTAATGTTCTTTTACATGGCCGGCAAGCATTATCTTAACTTTTAACTTTATGTTATTGTGAATATTTACGTTCTCAAGTGCTCCTTTAGAAGAGCCGCCTCTGATAACGACGATGATGGTATCATAGACACCTACATTTCAATTTATTCCGGAGTATTTTGAGCCCCGCTTTTTTTTCATACCATTTATCTTTTTAAAGTAAATTTCTCGTATTTTATCTAAATTATGTATTGGAGAAAACTTTTCAATTAATAAAGTGGAGCGAAATAAAAGCGGGACAAAAAATACTCCGTAATAAGACCGCATGTTGGCATCTATGGTACTATAGAGCTGAAAGTCTCCGCCTTTTTTTTTTTTTAATAGGATAATGTCAGGGAGGAGAAAATTTCATCTTTCCGCGATCAGTACATAGCTGCCAATATTTTAATTTATTCCGGAGTACTTTTAGCCCCGCCTTTATTTCGCACCACTTTATTTATAGAAAAATTTTCTTCAATACATAATTTCGATAAAATAAGAAAAAATTACTTTTAAAAAATAAGTGGTACGAAATAGAGACGGGGCTAAAATTACTCCGGAATAAATTAAAATATTGGCAGCTATGTCAGTATTTTTGTTCATAAATCTCTATCTTATTTAATCACCACGACACATTTACTAGAAATATGTACGAAAAATTTCTATATGACAAAATGGACAGGCGACAAAAATGCAGAAATTTCTCATCACTGAAAGTGTCAAAGAAAGAGAAGATACTTCGAACACTCGCATTGCAAATTTTAGATGCGAAATCAATTTTTCAATTATAAAAATTTTATTAAATACATACAAACTAAATGTAATATAATTATTGCATTGGTGCTATAATTTACAGCACCATACTGCGGGTAGTTTAAAAAATATAGAAAAAAAAAAAAAAAATCGCTCCATTTTACTAATTACCTTAAATTTAGGGATTATTCATTTCAATTCAAAAATTATTGTTTTTTAACACGTTTGTTTATTTTTTATATCTTCAACATTCACAATACTCCTTCTAGATATTTTATCTTTTCTCTAAATAAAATTTAAATAAAATTTTTTCTATAAAATATGTCTTTAATGTTACAAAAATGTATAAATGCTTTAAATAAATAAGTAAAATAAAGATTAAAGTAAAAAAAAAAAGCGTTACTATACAATAATTGTAATAATAATAATATATGTGTGTGTGTAACACAATATGAACTATAAAGTTACATAGTTCTTTATGAACTTTGTCCGTCTGTAAAGTAGACAGAATAGAAATGTTTTAGCAAGGCAATAAAAAAGTGAACAATTTTTATAAAATTCTTATAAGAGCGGAACAAAAGAAAAAAAAAAAGGGGGGGGGGGGTATTTTAGGTAGCATATTTTCAAGAAATTAAAATTTATATGTCATTTAGCCAGGGCCTGAATAATGCAAGGTACAACTGAACCAAGGTCCAAGGATCTATAAATAGAGCGACCCGAAATTTCCTTTACATACACACAAACACACACAGTTCACAATTTTTTAATTCCAATAAACAAAAATAATCTTCAAAGTAACACTCCAGAAACTTTTCCTTCTGAAACAAACAAACAAACAAAAAAAAAAAAAAAAAAAAAAAGTTTCTAAAAGGTAATATTATACTCAAGCGTACATTTTTAGTTGAATAGTGTGAAATTTCAAAGCTTTTTCTTTTTTTTTTTTAATGCGGCAAAACTTATGGACTTTATAGGTTGTGAGCCGCTTTGGACCAACATTTTACTCGATCGGGGCGTAATGCGCTTTAAATTGTTGATCTATACAGAATTCATCAGTTACAGGATATATATTTTTTTTTTCCTTCATTTATAGTAAGTTACATATATTAATAATTTAAAAACATAAATAATAATCTATTTTTTGTTAATTTCTGGATGTTCTTAACTATGGCAAAATTACGACAGTTATAAAAAATATATGCTATATATATACATGGTCTGTCCCAAAAGTAATGCGCCTCATTTTCTTCTGCCTCAACTATCAGTCGCACAGGGTTGCCGCTTGCACGGAAGGTTGGGTGGAGTCTTGGGAACACAGCGCCACCAGCGCCAGTCGGTTCCGAGCTCCTGCAGAGTGTCAGTGCCTGTTTCAGTGAACCCTTGTGTTAGTGCTCGGTCGAAATCAAGATGGAACAAACTCTCGAGCAGAATTGTTGCAGTGTTGTGAGGACGATCCGACTGTTTTGGACAATGTGGTAAGTGATGACGAATCTTTTGCTTTCTTGTACGACCCAGAAACAAAATGACAGAGCGCAGAGGGGCATACGACGTCGTCACCACGCCCAAAAAAGGCAAGAATGAGCAAATCGCAGGGCAAACCGATGCTCATTGTTTTTTTTTTTTTTTTTTTTTTTTCGAATCCAAGGAAGTGGTACATTTTGAATTTGTCCACCTGGCCAACCAGTCAACGCCAAATTTTACGTTGAAGTACTTGTACTGAAAAGGCTAAAGCAAAGGGCGTCAGGTGCGAGATCAAGAATTCCTAGAAGCGGCACTATGACAATGGTCCCAGCGTCTCAACGCTCCCCCAGCCGCCTTACAGTCCTGATTTGTCCCCGTCCGACTTCTCTTCATTCCCAAAGATTAAAAAAATCCTCAAAGGGCAGAATTTGGGGACCCTGGAGAACATCAAAGTGGCTACGACGAGGTTACTAAAGGACATCTCTGTGATGGACAGCCAGGATGCATATAAAGCATGGAAATCACGTCGGAACAAGTGTGTTGAAGCAGGAGAGATGTATTTCGGAGAATATTGAGTAAGTGTACGAATCGGTTCAATAAATTTCTTAAAATAAAAATGGGCGCATTACTTTTGGGACAGACCATGTGTATATATATATATTAGAATATTCTTTTCAATATTCCTATGAAGGATACTAATACAAGAAATATCTCTTTTAAATTTTATATTATATTATCATTCTTTCTTAATTACATTTCTTTTTATTAATGAAAAAAAAATTAACAATTCAGATTCTTTATAAAAGCTATAAAAACAATTATTTAAACCAGAAAAATAATTCCGCCGTACTTTAAGATAACTATATCCGCAGTGCTGTTTTAGGTTGCTCTCAAGTTCATCTTCAGTTTTCTAGATAAATTGTTATTATATGCAGTTGTCGAATGCTTCACGATAATGCGGCAATCTGACTTCGGAGAAATTTTTCTCATTTTAGGGAATTTTCAGGCTTTTGGAGGGAAAGGAAAGGGTAATGATGGAAAAATTTCCCTTGAACTAAGAGAGATATGAAATTATGTTTTTAGACTGAAATTTGATGCATTCTTTCTAACTGCTTTAAGAATAAGATATGAATATGTTTTCTGATCATCTTGTTGAATGACACAGAAAGGGAGCGTTTTTTTGCGGAGCAGATGAATTTCGAATCGAGTCGGTCAAAAAGTTGCACATTAACCTATTCTTGTAGAAAACAAAACTTCTTTCTATGCTTGTTTCGAAATTTCTAAACAGAAGACATAGTGCTCTATTCTCCAATATGTATGAAAGAGAGGCATATTTACGCGCGAACATTGGTTCCAAATTTCATGCGAGATCGTGAGATGACACTGTTTTAACCTGTCATTGCCGCTAATTTATTTTACACTGCGCGATTTAAGCTGTCAAACTAAGAAACAAGCAATTAAAACAATTAAATTACTGTTATTATTATTTTACAAATTTACAGCTCCTTCCTAACATTTTGTTCTTAGGGGGTCATCATTTGTTATGATTTGTATCCTCTGTTAGTAAATATCTGCATATATTTTGATGAAAAACTATTTTAATTTAACTTTATGTTATTCTTATTGTTTTCTAAGGAACATTTCGTTGTTTATTATACAAATTGGCTTATTTTTTGTAAAATTATCGCAATGCAGGCGAGAGATTGAGAAAGAATTTCAAAAGAGATCAAGCCTTTGCCTCTGTATCGCTGAAACAATATTAGAAAAACTAGTTTACATATTCGTATTTAGCTCTATATGTGACGCTGGTATGGATAAATCTTAATGGCATTTACTACATCGAATGCTGAAGACAAAACTTAAATGATTTGATTGTAAGTATGTAAAATAATTTTGTTTTATAATGTAAAGTTTTAGAAAAATGTGTAAAAGCGTGGATTACGTTGCAAGAAGGAATATACCCGATCCTGAAATGTTAAGACTTTGTTCTTAAATATTACATAACTTTTCCTAGCTTCTCACTGCTAAAATTCTATTTTAACCCTGATGTCTTTTTTTTTTTTTTTTTCACTTGATTATTGTAGGGTTCGGACCAGAGTTCACAACTTTTATAATTTATTCACGAGCATTTCTAGCCCCGCCTCCTTATCATACCGGAAATTTAAAAAAATGATTTTTCTTCTTATTTAATCGTTGTCACATATTAAAGAGAAATAATCTACAAAATTTCTGGTGCGAAAAGAAGGCGAGGCTAAAAATGCTCGTGAATAAATTATAAAAGTTGGGAAATCTGCTTCGGATACCTCAAGTTAAAAGTCATGATTTAGGAAAGGCGGTAAGGGGAGGATTATTGTTTGAAAGAGTAATACGTAGTGAAAAATCTTTTTTTTTTTTTAATTATTATTATTATAATCAATAATTAACAATTTTTATAAGATTTTTTAAAACGAATTTTCTGTTTTAATCTTGTTGAGACAGTTTCGCATTTCTTTACTCTACCGTTTGTAAGCTAATCCTAATGTTATTTAAATTTTATCGTGTGACGTAACATAATAAAATATTAAATTTTTATTAAAATTTTTGTTAATACAGAATCAAATAGGGATTTTTTTTCTTTAGTTTATAAAATCTAATACTGAAACGAAGCGCAATATTATTTATTTTCGTTTATTCTAATCACGGCGTAAAATTCACATTTATTATGGAAAAAGAATTTTAAATAATGTCTTCTTACTTTTAAAGATACAGACCTTACACGTTTTAAATTGAGAATTCAAATACAGTAAACGACTATAGTACGGGGGATATTCGTTCTGGGCAATAGGCAATCATTTTATGTGGTACATACTTTATCAGACCAATTTATGCAAATTCAGTTCAATACCGAAAAATTTTATTTTATTTTATTTTGTTGTTTTGTTTTGTTTTGTTTTTTATTGTTTTCTAAGTAAGGTTTCGATGTTTACTATACAAATTAACCTATGTTTTAAAATTAACTTATTACAGGCAGGAAATTTTGATGGCATTCCAAAAGAATAATAAACCCCACCCTCTGGTTTTTCTAAAACAATACTTTAATTTAAAAAATGTTTCTTGTTTCCTTAATTTTAGTTTATTTGACACTTTATAGAACTCTAGCATATATAAACGAGTGAAATTTACCGTTTTGATTGTTGATGATAAAATTTCAGTTGTTTAATTAGGATTTAAGTAATTTGATGTTTAGAGAAACTATGAAGGCGTGAGCTATAGCTCAAAATAGTTTTTGAGCAATATCTCCCCTTTATTGAATATTAAATATCCTTCCTCGGATTTTAGTTTAAATCTTGTTATCTATATTTTTGCATATTGTATATTGTAGGTTTGTACGCCACAAATTAAATGTAAAACTTTATAGTAACACTTTCGTGCGTGCCTTACTGTAAAAAATAAAAGTATACCCAACAAAAGTAGATGATTTTTTTTTTCTTAAATATTAAACACTATTTTTTTTTTTTTTTAACCCCTATTATCAATATTACAATTGTTCTTTTATCTTACTACATAGATTTTTGTAATTCAATTTCATATGATTGAAGCTATTTAAATTTCTACGCATGAAGTGACGCATTAAACTATTCCACGTTTATTAAAAATAAACTGCTTAAAAGTTTTTAAGCTATAAGCAAACACAATGCATTCTGAAGGCTTCGAGGGGGTGGCGGAGTGCCGAGTACCCGGGGTCTAAATAACCTGACCTCACAGCTCAGCGAACCAGAGAAATAGGCAACAGAATAAAATAAATTTTACCAAACAAAAAAAAAAAAAAAAAAAAAGAAAAAAGAAAAGAAAACTGACGCCAGTCAGAAAAAAAAAATAACATATTGATAAACAGGAGAAAAAAATAGGTCATTGCAATTGAAAGGAAAAATGGAAAAAGCAAGTCTTCCGATTAACCCTTTGCGGCGGAGGGTAATTCGGATCATTTAAATTACACTGCCACCGGAATTTACGAACAAATTTAATATAAAAATAATTTTAAATTTTCAAGTTTAAAAAAAGGGCCTTTACTGCTGTGTTATGAATGTATATTTTTGCTAAAACATTTCCGGGATGAGTTTTTCTGGTTTTGATGTATTTACATGTAATGAGAGATCGAAAATCTCTGTGTGATACAAAAATTTTGTTCTAACTCTATCTCAGGATCTCAGGAACTATCACACGGCAGAGAATTACATTTAAATTCATATGCAGTTCACACTTGCCAACATACTAATTAATATTCCGTAGTATTGTTAGCCCCGCCTTATTTTTCACACCAGTATCTTTTTAGAGTATTTTTCTTCTTATTTAACACGTTAACTGCCGTGTCACCCGTATTCGGGTGACAGCAAAAGTTCTCATCAGGCCACGTCACCCGTATTCGGGTGACAGCAAGAGTTCTCATCAGGCCACGTCGGGTGACTCCTTCCAAAGGATTTCCGAACATATTTAGATAAATATATGACAGGAGATAATAATACTGTTGAATTTTTTATTATGAAACTAGAATGTATTTGGCAGATTCTGAAAGTGATTGCGATCACTAGACTCTTTTGGTTGCTTTGGAATCGGATTTTGAAAAAAATTCAGTGAAACTCAAAAAAGGTTTGGGGGCGGAGTAACAGCAGGCGAAGGTCTTCACGAAAAAGGCCCCTGGCCAAATGGTTCAACGTGCAAATTTCCCGATTGTTTTATTATGAAACTAGAATGTATTTGGCAGATTCAGAAAGTGATTGCGATCACTAGACTCTTTTGGTTGCTTTGGAATCGGATTTTGAATAAAATTCAGTGAAACTCAAAAAAGGTTTGGGGGCGGAGTAACAGCAGGCGGAGTAACAGTGGCACGGGTGGCCTGACGGGGATTTTGTTGTAAACACGCGTGGCAGTCAACGTGTTAATCACAATTGCATTGGGAGACTATTGCTGTAAAAATTTACTGGTGTTAAAAAAAAGGCGGGACTAACAACACTACGGAATATTAATTAGATAGTTGGCGTTGGCAAGTATGTCAGTTGCACTATGACATGAATTAGCACCTGTTACTTTTTGCTAAAAATCGTCCAAAAGATGGCGCTGTCATCCAGATTTTTCTAAGTTTCTAACTTGGTGGTAAAGACAATATTTTTTTTTATAAATGTTTGCAATGAATATTATATTTAACGAATAAAATAAAAAAAATTAAAAAAATTATTTAAAAAAAAAAATTATTGAAAAATTAAAAATAATTATAAAATTAAAAATAATTATTTATAGTAGCAATAATCAAGTACAAAAAATTTTTGGACACATAACAGCAGTGCTCCCCCTCTCCCCCCCCCGCCCCGAGGGTGAAGTCCAAAGGGGGGCAAATATAAAAAAAAACTCTTCAATATTTTTAAAATGAATAGTTGAACTATTGAAGTGTGATAAATTAAATCAAAGTTACCGATCTTTTTTTTTTTTTTTTTTCTTTTCATTTTTAACAAAATAAAAGGGAAAAAAAAAAAACAATTTTTTAAGAAATCGTTCGTGAACATAAAATTGACATTAAGTGTTATATTTCTATTAGAAACAAATCATTTGCATTCATTATGGAAATTAATTTTAATAAATAAAAATTTTTATAATAGAGTTATTTGTACTGAGTGAATTAGTATAGGAAAGCATAGAAAAAAGATTTATATGTAAGGCTTGATTAAGTAGGGTCATCCGAGGCATGTGACCTGTGTAGCAGGGTGACCTTGGAAATGCCAATTTTTCTTTAATGCCCTAAAAATGGCAAGAAGCGGTATCAGATAATGTAAATTTTGCCATATTACTCCCTTAAACAGGTATGTATGTATGTACCTGTGCTGATTCGCTCACAGTGCAAGTGAGGAGGCGGGACCACGAAAGAAAGTGTGCTCCGGGCCTCACATCAAGTAAATTAGGACCTGTTTGTGTGTACGGATTTTTCTTTTTTTTTTTTGTGTGTGTGTATGCGTGTGTACATTATCATCTCATTCTTTTTCATATAATTTTATATTAGTAAAATTGTATGAAATATGTGATCCCTCCCTCTCCGAAAAAAATCCTGGCTACGGCATTGCTCGGTTATATGTACGTAATATGTAATATATATATATATATATATTACATAAGCCATGACATTTTCTGTTAAAAGGATTCTCACTGTCAACAACAGGATGAAAGCTTCAGGAAAGAAACTATGCAAATTGTTAAAAGTATCTCACTCATAAATAAAATAATAATAATAATAATGAACCAAAAGAAATACTATGATGAAGACAAACTGTCATTACATTGCTGTATTACCAATTTTAATTCAACATTAGATATTGGTTTCAAATTTTCATATCGTATTTTTATTGTTTCGGGATGAAAATAAAAGGGGGGGGGGGGAATTATCGTTTAAAAATAATGATAGGAAAAAAACGAATATTTCTCATCCCTGAAAGTGTTCTGAAAAAAAAAAAGGCGGAGACTTCAATATTTTTATAAATTTAAATAAAGTGATGTCTGAAAACTAATTTAAAATTTTAAAATACGACACATTAAGTTACTCATTATCTAATTGAATTGACATAATCCACAACAACATGTTCTAGATTAGCACTCACCGAATTATTCAATTTAGTATGCCTCTAAATTAAATATTCAAAATCCCACGCACCACTAGATTCATAATTTGAAGTCACACAGACCGTTAATACTATTAACTAAAAAACCTAAACATATTTCTAGAATAATAATTAAAGAATGTCCCCTTCATGTACATGAAATGAACCTACATTATTTAAAAAATTACAAATGCTTATTTTACTATTTAAAAAAAAGAAGAAGAAGGAAAGGCAAGAAAGAGAGAAAGAAAACATCAATACTTACGTAACCATAAGAAAGACATTTAAAAATTGATTGATTATAATAAAAAAAAGTTATAAGGAAAAACGTGAACATATGTTTTTTGCGTTTATATTCCAAGAAAGACAGCCAAGTTTTAAATGCAGTAAAAAATGCCTATTTCCTTATATAAAACTGTAATTTCTAAATCTACTAGTATTAATTCATATTAGATTATTAAAATTCCATTAATAAAAATTATTTTTTTAACGTACATTTAAAACTTTGTAGAATTGGAATATTATGATAAATTTAAAACAGCTCTTAACCAAGTGTTAACTGCAAATCAGAAACTGAAATCGATAAATCTACCTGATATTTGTAATTTAAATTTTTGCATAGTTGCCAAATTGTACGGTTTATTTTCACTACTGGAAGTTTTTAATTAAATTTTTTATTAATTTTTTAACAATCTTCTGCGATTAAAAATGATAAAAAAATTTAAGAAAAAATACTGGTGTTAAAAAACCGTACAAGTTGGCACCTATCTTTTTGTGATAACATGATTATTTCATTAACATTTTCAGGACCGCTGACGTAGATTCACGTCATTTGAAAATCTGTAACTCCTCCGGTGGGCGTATGTATGTACAAAGAATCATTATCAATATACGCTAATTCGCAATGGTCTCCAGAGCCTGATTAAGGGGGAAGCACACATTATCTCCGCTCTCACCGGAATATTTTTACAATTATTTTTTACTCAATGTCATAGAAATTCCACGCTTTGACGAGGAAATATTTTTTATAAAAAATGAACGGTGTAAAACAATCCAATTTACTCACCGTTATTAGACACCAGATTTCTTTTAAAATAATTTTTAATGAGAATTTTGTGTTTATTATAGGAGGAAAGTATATGTTAAAAAATAACGGTGTAAGTATAAATAATGTGTGTTTCCCCCTTAATCAGGCTCTGACGGTCTCCGTATATATTTTTTTAAATGATTATAATACAATTCGTACATGCAGAGTTTACTGAGTTCCAAAATGATAAAGCCGGCACAAATGGGTTTATCTAAAAAAAATTTTGGAATACTCATTTTCAAAAGTGTTAAATTCTCATTCACAGGTTCGAAATAATCCAATAAAGGACTAGAGAGATGTTTTTGGCATGTCTTCTCATCTAGAGCCCCCACAATGTTAATTTTATTTTCTTACATTTAACATTAATCGTCCGAAAAATGAGTTGATCATTTTTTTATAAAACGCTTTGCTAAATTCCTCAGTGGCACTTTTTCTTTTTTCGTGTAAAAATTCGATGTAAGGTCTTAACCACGGTGATTGTTTAAAGGCCAATATACGATGCATTTTTTTTTATTTCATACCCAAATTTAAGTAACATTGTAAATTACGGTAATGCACAATATATTTTTTTGATTAAAATTAGGTGTTAATTTTTTACTTGGAAGAGTGTGTTTCAGACCAAATTTATCGCATAACTTTTTGGAATAATCGGACAACATTTCGTATGTTATATTTAAATGATCGGGTGCCGGCGGAAGACATTAGTAAAATCATGCATACTCTCTGGATAGTCCAAATCGCATTCTATAAAAAACCCCACCTCCGATTCTGCGCCATAATCGTATACATTAAATTTTTCAGCCCACTTTCAGGTAAATAGTTGTTACACATGGTGGCTCCGTAAAGACTAATTACATCTGACGGTAAAATATAATTAGACGGTTTTTCATTGTTATAAAATTCTGGTATAAGAGGGTTATGGCGTACACATGTCGTCTATCCAAGAGACAGATACCTCCCCTTATTTGACTTTCAAACCACAAGTAGTCATCAACATTATTTAATAGTTGCAACTGAATTTTAGCAAGTTTTAGTACGGCGTTCCAAGTAAGTTGAGCCGAAGTAAGAAAATGAACCGGATCCAGTTGAAAATTATCCATCGACATTTTATGAAATGAGGTAAAAACTTCGGTCAAAAGTACAACATCTAAATTTTGATATATTTCCAAATACTCCCCTAGATTACGAGAACCAAACGTTGTGTAAAGAGATTTATCATGTTCATATTCTTTTATGGTTAAGAGGGCATTCGTAAAGATGTTAAAAAAAGATTCTATAGGTGGAAGATATGGTATTTTTAATTTTTCAATATTATCTAAAAGAGAATATGGAAATATACCTTTCTTTATTAACCCGTTAGTAGTCGCTATAGACAGCGCCACCTATTACAGATTGCGCACTTTTTATTTAACTGTCACCAGTAATTTTAAGAAGCGATGTGATCGACGTTTCTTGGATTTTATTCGCGTTTTATCCATATCAAATGCTATTTCAAAAATTTTTGGTGGCTATTGAATAAAAAAATATGGGAACACTGAAGGATGCCGGCAAATCGACCAACTAGCGACTACTAACGGCGGGTTAAAAGAGGATGTAATGTCTTATCACTAAAAAGAGTATTAAATATTTTTAAATCATGTCCGGAATTTTTCAAATTGAATACAAGTTCCTCCAATGACGCATTTAAAAATTGATAACTGTCAATAAATTTTAAACTATCCAATGTAAACATCAAAATTTTTCCGTATTACACGGTATAATTTTTATACCCTTAGCAACGTTTGCGGGCATGTTCTTTAAAATAAAGGTTTTATGGTAGCGAATGACCAGCTGACTCAAAAGTTTCACTTTCATATCATCCGTCAATTTTCCTTGGTATAATAAATTCTCTATTTCATCTTCAACTTTTATTTCTGACTTTTGTAGATGGTATGAAGAAACGAGTTCTTCGGGAATGACAGCCACTCTCCTGGTCATCTACTATGCCTATAAAAACTATAAATTAATCTTAATTTCCAATAACTTGTCCTAACAGACCAGCAAGAACGGGTCCAACTGCACGCAACACTATAGGTAAAAACCCACCACTCTGGTTTATAAATATTTTTTCTTGTGAGCAAACTTAGTGGACTTTTTGGCTACTTTTCTTAACTCATTACGATATTTTCGTAATTTCTTCACAGATACAGGTATATTTCCCGACAATACATTTTAACAAATTCAGGGATGGAACACGGGCGCAGAATTCATACCACTATCAATGTAAGAAAATTTTCTACCTCTTAAATCGACAATATTATAGGTAGAGAAATTTCTTAAACACATTCCGGTATGAATTCTGCGCCCGTGTTCCATCCCTGCAAATTTCATACAAAGATAATATATGTCCTTTATTTGCCGTACGTAGCAGGGATCGTTTCTGTACTGGGGAAGATCGGGACAAAGTATTTAAAAAATGGTAATTCTGTTTTAATTTTTCCATTTTAATATCGGTAAAAACACCCAAAATATAGCATTAGAATCAGGAAAAAGTCCATCCCTTATTCGCAGCTCTTCTGGTGTGCAAGGATGCAATTCAACAACTAGATACTTATAAAGCGTGGCTTTTATATAGGCATCCAGGAAAAATCGCGAAATTTGATGATACAACTGTCGTCCCAAACAATTAATCTGGCTCACGTCACGACGAATTTTAAACAGGATCAGATACTGTGTGTTCAAGCTAATATCGCGCATAACTCTGCAATGATAAAATAAATTTTGTAAAATGAGAATAACGCTAAAATTACAGTGATGAGAGGTTGCCGTAAACAGCTCTGCCACTTTTTTATTTAAAGACTTCATTAAATCATCCAGAACAATGAGGTCTCCGTCTTCATAATTTTCCGGCAAACCGCGCACAAAATGAAATTTCGGGTATTTTGAAAACCACATAGAAGCATAATCATAACACCATATTACTTTCCGAAACTTAAAATCGTACATATTATTTTTAATAATGCTTCGCACAAGAGATGATTTACCCGCTTGGGAAGGACCCGATATAATACAACAACTCGGATGTTTAAATGTTAACATTTTTTTTTCCACCTGCGTTTTTTGTAAAATTACATGTTATTTTAGTACGTCCCCCGCTCTGATTTACACAAAGTTTACCACTGGTTTTAAAATGTTTTAAGAAATCCGATGATTTATATATTACCCACTCAACCGCTACCACCTTTACATATGTGCCATAAAAAAAAATAATAGTTAACTGGTTTATTATTAAATTTTTTTTACAAAAATACCTACTGTATAAATATTTTTTTCAATTTATTAACAAATACTTTACAATTATATCACACTTTCGAACAAAAACCAAGACCAACAGATGCTTCGAACCAATCTGTTAAAAAATATATAAACTCCAAACGCAACCAACCAACCAACCAATTCCGCTCCCTCCGATCTCAAGAGGCATGAAGGATTGACGAAATATTTGAAAGTGAGTTATAATTAACATGGGTTTCTACGGGGAAAATTGAAGTGAGCTATACCTCAGGTGAGTCATAACGACCTTTTCTGCTATGTTATAAAAGTAGAATTTTGCTGAAAAATTTCCGGGATAAGTATTTGCAGTTGAAAATTAAAATTAGGTGATGTCGTAGTGGCATCACCGCCCCTGAAAGGTTTAAAAAATAAATATAGAAAAATAGAAATGTATAAATAATGAATACTTACGTAAAATTCTAAATGTCTAAATAATCCCATCATTTTTTCAGTAAAATTCACATAGATTATATAAGTTTTATTTAATAAAATGTTATTAGTTTATTGAAAATAATTTTAAATAAAAATGTTTGGAACAGTTTTTACTTTCTCTTTCCCATATATATGGCAGAGAAAATATTGTTTTTGGATCAAATTTCCAAAATTGAGTTTTTGTTATATTTACACGTTTTGAGGTTCCATGAATCCGAAATCATGTTTTTAGCGGTTGGTTTGTGTTTGTCAATTATTAGAATATCTCACGAACAAATTGTAGCTGGCAGTCCAAACTCTGTATTTTAAATCTGTATCATAGAGTGATTTCACACTAAAATTTTTGTTAAGATAAAGTAAGTGGTTCATGTAAAGCGACATCCAAGAGAATTCAAATATATTACGTCTATGAGAGAAATTTTTGGTAAGTACAGTGTAACATCTATAGGCTGCCCTAAACAAAATCGAATAAACATATTTTTTTGTATGCATAAATACATGCTTCGTGCTGATTGTGGAATGGAAATTATTCATCATTCGTTTACAGGACTACTTAAAGTACAGTAGAACCTCGATTATCCGAAGTAATTGGGGACGAACTTATTTCGGATAATCGAAATTTTCGGATAATCGAGAATTCATCAATAATTATCTAAAATATTTATCTGAACTCGTAGTTTGGAAAGGACGGCTTGCATACAAAAGGAATGTGGGAAAAAAAAAAAAAAAAAAAAAAAAACTTTAAAAATGCATGTTTGTTAAGAGAAATTTTTGATGATAGTAGAAAGTGAAAAAAAAAAGTGAAGAAGACTTCGGTTAACGGAGAGTACCGGTTAATCGAGGTTCGGATAATCGAGGTTCTACTGTATTTGGATATATTAGGACTATATTTGGAAATTGCTGGAAATGCATTTCATTTTGTGTTTGGTGTATTTCATATACAGTACCTGGCCAAATTATTAGACCATTGGCAAATTATACATTTTTTCATGTTTAAAACCTTACTAATGAAGAATTTTATTTAAAAAGATATTTTCTTCATTAATATTTCGAAAACATATACATTAAGGAATACAATGACAAAAAAATTTTTAGAATACAATACTTATTGAAGAAAGAAAAAATTGATTAATTAAATTTAACAGAAAAATCAATGTTTCGTATGGCCACCTTTGACAACTAAAAGGGCTTTAAGACGATGAGACATACTTTATATGCATGCTTGGATGGTTTCTTGAAGATGTTTACTATGATTCCACTGGTATGTTAAAGATTCCAGCAACTCTACCTTATTGGTTATATTTTTCTTATACATTTCTTTTTTCAGCAACTCCCAACCATCTTGAATAGGGTTCATATCAGGCAAGTTGCCAGGACAATCAAGAACTTTGATTTTTTTTCGCTCTAAATACTTCAATACACTTTTAGCTTTATGGCATGGAGCACCATCATGCCTGAAGACTGGTTCCTCGTCTCCAGGAAACCATTCTTGCATTTGTCGCATAAGTTTGGTTTGTAAGACTTTCTGGTATTGATCTTGTTTCATTGTATATTTGACCACACAGAGAGGACCAGAACCTTTTCCTGATATGACAGACCACATCATGACTGGTGGAGGAGGTTTGGTGGTGGGAACAATACAATCCGACTTGTATTTCTCGTTTGGACGCTGCCGAAGAAATTTGTTTTTTTTTTCGGTTAAAACATGTTGAAAATTCATCAGAGAAGCAAACCTAAAAATTAAACAAAATTGCTTTTTATTTAATTTCTTTACATTTATTATAAATGCCAATATATCGTTGATCAAAATAAATAGCTATGTACCTTTTTCCAGTCTTCTATTGTCCAATTTTTGTACTTCATTGCCCACTCCAAGCGTTTTTTCACTATTTCTGATGTAAGCCATGGCTAGCGAGCCGGTTTCATGGCAATGAGTTTATTTTCTGCCAAACGACGTCTCAAAGTTCTTTCTGATATATTAATGCCTTCATTTTGAACTTCTTTCATTAACATGCGTAGTGGTTTCTTTCTGTTATTTATACAAATGTCTCGTATTTTTCTATCCATCCTCGGCGTCGTAATACGAGTTCGTCCATTATTATTCTTCCATGATGGATCCAAACTTATGTTTAAGACCATTTTCTTTTTAATATTTTTTACTGAGCTTCTGGATACTCCCACCTTTGCTGCAATTTGATTTTGGGTCAGTTTAGTGGCCTTCAGCAGAGCATAAACCTGCCCTACTCTTTGGTGAAAGATCAACCTTTCTTCCCATCTAAAATAATGAAAAAAAAAACTTTTTATGATAATAAATAAATAAAAATGTTAAATATCCCACGCGATATTAATAACAATGCAAAACTTACTTTTTGCAGCAAAATATTCGATTCAATCCAAAATAAACAAGCAGAACAAACTTTACGTTATAATGCAAGTTTACACCTATGCCACTGTATCACAGAATAATAACTAACTGTCTTGTGTTGCCAGCTTGAAAATGTTTCTGTAATAAAGGTACTGAAATAAACTTAAGGTAACACTAATCAAACAATAATAATTTTGAGCAGGTCAGGTATAATAAACTTCCAATTTCAAAAAACTTTAAATATTTTCTTTGGTCTAATAATTTGGCCAGGTACTGTAAAACTAAATTTAAGAACGCAATGTGATGTGCATAGAGTTTATAGACAATATACTGGACTACCTAAAATTAAGCTGAATGTTCTTTTCTATTGAACGTAATTTATGAAAATGTTTTGCTATATTTTACTATATTCACGAACACTGCCTGTCAATTTTCTTGAAGAAATCGAGTAACACAAACGGACAGATATCTGAAATAGGCTTTCTATAGTGACATTGAAACAAAAAATGTACCACAGCTTTGTTTGAAATGCAGATTTGTCTTTTTTCGGTTTTCCTTGTCCCATTTCCAGTTTTTTTTTTTTTTTTTTTTTTTTTTACCAAAAGTTAAACTATGAAGTTTTAAAAATAAAGTTCCGTCATTCTGCCTTTAGATTTAGAAGATTCATTAGTCGTTGTCAGAAGATGCACGCCCACCAACTACATACACATATACATACACAAAGAATTGAAAAAAAAGAAAAAAAACACTTTTTTGGACCGTAAAACATACATAGCTTCCAAGTTTTTTAATTTATTCCGGAATGCTGTTAGCCCCGCCCTTTTTTCACGCCGTAATCTTTGTAGAAAAATTTTCTACAATATATAATTACGATTAAATATGAAGAAAATTACTCTAAAAAGATTACGGTGTGAAATGGGGCGGGACTAACAGCATTCCGGAATAAATTAAAAAACTTGGCAGCTATGAACATGTAAATCAGATGAAAAATCGATATCGAAACTGAATACGTTACTTCCATCATGTACGGTAAACGGGTAATGGAAGTAAAAATTGTAACATATGTACTTAATTATTATAGATTTTTCAAAGATCCGTATCCATGGATCTTGAAATAAAAGATCCGTATCTCTATCCGTATCCGCAGATATAGAAAAACTGTCCTGTATCCCTATCCGCGGATCACAGTTTTTGACGATCCGGCACATCTCTAATTTATAGTGGTATGATTTTTGTCCCATTCCTCGGAGTTGTATTGCTACCAGAAGATGAGGGCGAATTCAGATTGTTTTCAGTGTAGAGGATATAGAGCCAAATTCTCTTTTGTAGAAAATCTTAAAGGTATATATATATATATATGTATATATATATATATATATATATATATTGGAATGGGAAATTTTAAACGATTTTTAAAAACATTTCATAATTATCGGTTTAAGAGCCAATTTAGCATTAATTGTTTAAAAATTTGATTGTTCTTCAGTTTTAATTTAGACTCTGTTCCCACAAATTATAGTTACTACTACTACTACTACTACTACTACTACTATTATAATGTTTTTCCTGTTTGTTCACCTAATTCATTGTCTTATATATCTAACATAATTGTATAAAATTATTGATGATTATTAAATACAAAAGACCTTAAAACATGCAACCCTGATTAAGTATATTTGTATTAACTAACTTTAGAAACAGAGGCAACTTAAGACTTTGCTCATCAATATATTTGTCAATGGACTTACGGAGGTAGCGGAAGTATATTCGTGAGGAACGCCTGCCTTAACCTTTCGCTGCCGTCATACTTGATACAATTTATAATTTATTCCAGAGTGCTGTTAGCCCCGCCCTTTTATCACACCAGTCACATTTTAGAGAAATTTTCAATATGTAATTGTGATTAAATAAGAAGAAAAATGCTCCTAAAATATACAGATATGAGAAAAGGATGGGGCTAACAGTACAGCAGACTATATTATAAATTATTGAAATTTAATTTTTTTTTTTTTTTTTTTTTTCCGACTGAGTGAAAACAATGCCTGGACCGGGACTCGAACCCCGGACCCTTGACCCACAAGGTCAAGGCTCCACCAATTGAGCTATCCAGGCCGACATCCCGGTCAGCACCACTCACTCAGACAACCCCTTCGGCAGAAACAATCTGGTCTATCATTTAGATAGCTCAACAGAAATAAGCCGCAGGAAGTGGAAACACCATTAAACAATGGGAGAAAGAAATACAATTTTTAATAAAATCACACAATCAACTGTGGAAGGAAATCATATTTATTGAAATTTAATTTTTCCGACTGAGTGAAAACAATTTCAATAAATATGATTTCCTTCCACAGTTGATTGTGTGATTTTATTAAAAATTGTATTTCTTTCTCCCATTGTTTAATGGTGTTTCCACTTCCTGCGGCTTATTTCTGTTGAGCTATCTAAATGATAGACCAGATTGTTTCTGCCGAAGGGGTTGTCTGAGTGAGTGGTGCTGACCGGGATGTCGGCCTGGATAGCTCAATTGGTGGAGCCTTGACCTTGTGGGTCAAGGGTCCGGGGTTCGAGTCCCGGTCCAGGCATTGTTTTCACTCAGTCGGAAAAATTAAATTTCAATAAATATGATTTCTTTCCACAGTTGATTGTGTGATTTTATTAAAAATTGTATTTCTTTCTCCCATTGTTTAATGGTGTTTCCACTTCCTGCGGCTTATTTCTGTTGGTCTATGTAAGTGATAGACCAGATTGTTTCTGCCGAAGGGGTTGTCTGAGTGAGTGGTGCTGACCGAGATGTCGGCCTGGATAGCTCAATTGGTGGAGCCTTGACCTTGTGGGTCAAGGGTCCGGGGTTCGAGTCCCGGTCCAGGCATTGTTTTCACTCAGTCGGAAAAATTAAATTTCAATAAATATGATTTCCTTCCACAGTTGATTGTGTGATTTTATTAAAAATTGTATATTATAAATGTTACCAGGTATGTACCAGATATGTCCCGACGGTAGTTTGAAATATAAAATGGAGCTACTTACTGAATTGTTTTTGTTTTTTAAACCTGTAATCATTAGAATAGGAGGATAGATTTGTTAACTAAGGAAATTTA
The DNA here is from genome assembly GCA_963930645.1 of Salticus scenicus. NCBI lineage: Eukaryota > Metazoa > Arthropoda > Arachnida > Araneae > Salticidae > Salticus > Salticus scenicus. The sequence goes on along the minus strand of OZ005660.1, from coordinate 172,437,279 downwards.
ATGTGATCTGTCTGATGAAACGTTTTCAAATAATTTATTCTGAACTTATTTTATTTTTCTCAGAAAAAGTATTGGGAGTGAGAGGAATAATGTTCAAAATAGGTGATATCAGCGAGAAAAATATGTTAAATTAGACGAGTCTTGCTTTAAAATAATAATAATAATAATAATAATAATAATAATAATAATTTTCAGTGACCTGTGCTCTAGTGACAGTCTGAAAAAGTAAATAAATATATAAATAAATAAATAAATAAGTAAAAGAAAATTTTCTGAACTACATGTGTATAAATTATTTGTAGCTGAAAAGAGAAAAAATTGACAAAAATGTGTCATGATCAATGAGAAACTCGTTTCCTTAAGCCTTTTTAATAAGTGCCTCATGTCCCATTGCTGCATTATAACAGTATTATAAAAAAGCATATATTTTTATACAATACTCCTTTTAATGTTTTTTTTCAAAGGTTACCAATACTAAAAATGCCTTTCCTTTTTTTACTATAACGTTATTCATTTAAATTCATACTTCGTTTTTTTAATTTCAATTTTTGTAAGCATTGCAAATTTACTATTATGATTATAGAACAAATTCTTTACACCAGAAAACTTTCTTCCAGTTACTTATTATTTTATAAATTAGTCTTCTCATTTCTGCATTAAACATTTTGTTGATTTCTGTTCTAGAGAAACTTGCCATGCAAGTTGGAAGTAATTAAAATGGATTGTAGATTTCCCGTCTCCGAACTACCTTGTCTCATATCGCTCTATGGCACGTCGAGTTCTTCTAGTAGACCTGCTAACTATGCTAGTTTATCCGTAATGGCATTAAGCCCCGCCTTCTTTTCACACCAGAATAGTTCTAGAGCAATAGTCTACTTATTTAGTCATGAGAACATATTGCTGAATATTACTCTACAACTATTCTGGTGTGAAAAAAAGGCGGGCCTAATGCCATTACGGATAAACTAGCATAGTTAGCAGGTACGTTCTAGAGTTCACTCCAGTCAAGAAACCCGACCTTGCTTGATTATGTAACACCACACCATTCTTCTACAACTTCAGCTGGATTTAAGCGGTGGTCTCAATCACCTCAAGTAGTCCCTAATAATACGTGATGATGATATCGCTCTACTTTAAAATTTGCTTGAAGAATTAATCATTTCGGAATGTATTATTTTATATTCCGTTTTCACATTCGAATAATTTACGAATCACGACCGTTTAGTTAGTACTCGTTTGCCAAAAATTGGATTTTTTTATTTTTTATTATTTCCTTTTAGAGCTATGAAAATGGCAAACGTGCACAAAGTTAATTATTCGCATTTTTAAACCCAAGAATTTTAAGTTAAAATTAAAAAAAAAAAAAAAAATTTGGAATACTAGTACTAATTGCATGGTTGGGAATTTTCATATTTGTGAAAACGGAATTTAAAAATATGTATTAGGTAATGGGTAATTCTATTAACAAATTTTCCTATAGAATAACATGGGCTTTGGTTGACCTTGAAGATCTGTGACGTGTCTTCCTTATGGCAAAACGGAAGAGAGTTGTACTTTTGCCAGGAGATGAGGGGAAATTCTACACTGTTATCAGTGCAGGGGATATAATAAAGCAAAATTCTCTTTCCCATGGAATCTTAAAGATATATATATATGTATATTGCGAAGGAAAACTTTTATCGATTGTAGGGAATTTTAACGATTTAATATACATGTATATATATATATATATATATATATATATATGTAAAATTTTAAAAGATTTTAAAAAAATTTCATAATTGTCAGTTTAAGGGCTAATTTAACAGCAACTGTTTAATACATTTATGTTATTGCCTCACAGTTTTACTTTAGATTCTGCTCTCACAAATTATTGTTCAAATTCAAGCCATGATTTGAATAAATGCTGTATTTCCAAATTGCATGGAGTTTTATATTCAATATCCATCGCATTATTATTATTGTTGTTCTTGTTGTACAAAAAACCTTAAAAGATGCAACACTGATAAATTATATTTCTAATTAGCAGACTTTAGAAATTCAGACAACTTGAAAAATTTTCTTAAAAAAGAAGAAAGTCACAGCATTTTCTCATAAAACAGTTCTCACGATAAGCAACAGGATCAGGGATTATTATGCAATAAGAAAATAAGGAATTTGTTAAAAATATCTCATGCATTAATAAAAACAAGGAAAAGAGACATCATGATGTTTACACATTGTCATTATATTCTTAATATTTTAAATATTAACTCAACATTAAATTTTAGTATTTAATTTTCAAATTTAACCTTTTAAGATTTAAAATATGGAATAAAAGTGACTTAAAACGCAAGATTTTACATCTATTTTATATATATATATATACAGTCTCATAGAAAAGTAATTTCCACCTCCTTTGCCACCACTAATTTTATGCAGAAATACTTCCGGATAAATGAATATAATAATCTGGCAATGTGCCATGATTGTACGGTGTAGCGATTATTTTATAAAAATAGTGGTAGCAATAAATTTTAATATTTTAAATTCCTGAGAGTGCCCTGAAAAAGGCCGGAGAGTACGACCCCTGATATACACGGTGATTTAACGATGATGGGACAAACTTTGAAGGGAAGAAGGACACATCATTAGGACTCAGAATTGCATAGGATCTCATGTTCCCAAACGTCATTTTAAACCTTTACGGACCATGTGTTTTCTGTGTTTTTTACCAATAAGCTCCGCCTACTGCCGTTCTTCTTGAATGGTGTATTATTTAACAGAAAGATTCTATTTATAATTATAATACAAATAATACAAAAGACTAAAAAATTTTGTTTCCGAATAATGCACATTGCTTGAATAAATATTAATATTGTGAACATTTTTTAGATATACTGTTACACACATATTTTAAGAGTTACAATGTAGGTGGAGTTTCAAATACGAATATTTCTACGGTCATGGAACAAACATTAAGGCGTTGAACAGTTTACTAAAACATACATCTTTTGTATAGGCATAACACAAAAAATTGAATATGAAATACAAAACATTGTGAAAAAAACGAAAATAAAAACGTATAAAAACAAATAGTAAAAACAAAGTGCTTATTTGCATCAATATTTACAATAAGTGTTCAAAATTGCGACCACCAGCCGTAATGCATGCTTGATAGCGTCGAAGTGTGAATTGGCGAACAGCTCCAAAAATGCCAGGTGTTTCGCGCACTTGTGCAGCCGCAATGGATAGTCGAGCAACGAGGTCCTCTGGTGAATGAATAGGAGTCTCGTAAATGATGGTCATCAGATGCCCCATAAGAAGAAATCGATGCTCTATAAATCTGGGGATCGGGGTGGCCACCGGACAGGTCCGTCCCGTCCAATCCATCGCCCTGCAAAACTGGCATCCAGGTAATTGCGCAGTCCCATATCGAAATGTTCTGGCGCACCATCACGCTGAAACCACATTTGGTTTCGCACGACAACTGGAACATCTTGCAACAATTCTGGCAAAACCTCTTTTAGAAAAATGGCATAACGTAAGCCATTGAGCGGCTTTGCTAAAAGATATGGTCCTATGGGGTAATCGTTCACAATACCTGCCCAAACATTAACAGAGAAACGTTTTTCAAATGAATGTGGGCGTATAGCATGGGGATTTCCTGTTGCCCACAGATGAGTATTGTGCGCATTGAAAACGCCTTCCTGTGTAAAAATTGCCTCATCTGATAACAGAACAAAAGTTGGAAAATCCTGCTGCAACGCATACTGTTGCAAGAAAAGAACCATTGGCAGAATTCCACGCGCAGAGGGTAATCACTTGCAATGCTTGGACTTTCTGAATATGGAATGGATGTAGGTTCCTCATGTAAGACTCTTCAAACAGTGGACTGTACACGACGTGTAATATCTCTTGTGATTTTGTCGGGTGTTTCATCCACAATGTTTAGACTGGTTTCTTCCAGGTCTGGATGTCGAGCAGTTCTTGTTCCAGTCCTTGCGTAAGAATTAGCGAGAAATGTACCATTTTCACAAAGGTTCCGATGCGTCCGTTAAAACATTTTGCGATTCGACATGAGATGCAATTATTCTTTCAGACTTGAAGTAACGAATCGGTGATTTGGAATTTGTCTCGTTTCTCATTACTTGCGTCGCATGGATCTTATCGTCCACATGCCGCAGAGCAAAGTTAGAACATTTGTGCGGGATTGTTACTTCTTCGTTATCCGTATGTATATGATGCTGTATTTAACATGCGGGGTGCGGGGATTGTTAGATGCGAAGAGATGAGGGTTTTATTCTTTACTCGGTACTTTTTTGGTACCCGTATGACGCGATTTGGACTACTAGCTTTCGTATGATTTGGATTTCGATAGTAGCCGGTTTTGATAATATTCTGTTTGTATTTTATAAATTCATTATATAAAAGAAATAATTAAAGCTTTTCACTTGTATGATGGTGTATCATATCAGTTTTGAATTCAGACATTCCTCGTCTATTTCGCTTGCAGAGATAAAGTTGAAAATATTATTTTTTTAATAGGATATTTTTAGTAATATATATGTGCTAATAGGCTAATAGGCTACAATGCAATAACAATATTACTTATTATGTTACGTGAATTAACGCCCATCTCTATCGGACACTACCAAATATACTATAAGAAAAATTACAAATTTACAGACTGACGAACGCTCCAAATTTTATTTTTACCAACAAGGATATCTCACTTTTCCTGCTGGTTAGTTTTTGTTGGGTTGGCATAAAATTGGTAGTTATCAAACAGAAACTAATATTTTTAACGTATTTCGTAAACAAGGAAGGTGATCCCAAGCGGAAAAGATTATAGAACGAAAAAGTAAAAATAATACATTGTTTATTATGAAAATCTTTCTTTGCTTTCTGCGACATTAATGCATTTGGTAGTAAATTTTGCATGGTAGAAAACTAATCAGCAAAATGTAAAAGTGATTATTTTAATATTGTATATAATTTCTGCACATAATATAACAATATTCTGCATGCAGTCTTAATATTAAGTTTCCGTAATAGACTTATATACACAATATCCACAATATGCTCCGTGTGCCACATTAAATTTTTCAGATTACCATGGAGTAAAACTGCTGCATGATTTAAGATTGCTGTGAAATGTATCATCTGCAAAGAATATTTTTAATAAATGTATTTTCATCATACTGTCATTGCTATTCATATTAAAATATTAAGTTTTCTTTGTAAAAATATTTCACGATCATGCATGCAATATTGCGTAATTTTTACTCACAGAACAAATATAGAAACTGGTAAGTTTCTGTATTTTGTTCCTATTTAAATACGTGCTGTATGTAAATGAGAGGAAAGTTAAGAAGACTTAAGCCCTTTCCATTGGATATTGTGAAATTTCCTGATATATATCACATTTCAGGGACATTAGGTTCATGTGAGTACTTACCGCCTCCACCAATTTTAGACGAACAAAAATTAAAGTTTCCTTGTAATAGAAATTCCCTTTCTCTCTCTTTTTTTTTTTTTTTTTTTTTTTTTTTAAATTTATCAGTGAAAATTTGAGGAATTTTTTAAAAGACTTCAGTGAAGGGATTGCACGTCGATATATTTGTCAGTGGACTTACGGGTGTAGCGGAAGTATTTTCGTGAGGAACGCCTGCCTTAACCTTTCGCTGCCGTCATACATGGTACCATTTACATACTTGCCAACCTAACTCGGAAGATTGTTAGTTCCGCCCTTTCTGTACAACACTTAATTTTTAGAGCAATTCTCTTCAAATATATTTGCGATTAAATAAGAAGAAAAATAATCTAAAAATAGGCGGAAAGGGCGGGACTAACAATCTTCCGGGTTAGGTTGATAAGTATGCATTTATAATTTATTAAGGAGTACTGTAATCCCCGCCCTTTTTATTCCAATAGTCACACTTTAGAGAAATTGTCTTCAATATGTAATTATGATTAATTAAGAAGAATAATGCTCCTAAAATATACCGGTATGCGAAAAGGACGGAGCTAACAGTACAGTATTATAAATGTTACGAGGTATGTACCATTGGGTCACATGTGTCCCGACGATAGTTTGAAATATAATATGGAGTTACTGCCTGAATTGTTTTTGTTTTTTAAACCTGTAACCATTAGAATAGGAAGATAGACTTTTGAGCTGAGGAAATTCAATGTCTGTCGGATGAAACGTATTCAAATAATTTATTTATAAATTATTTTATTTTCTCAGAAATGTATTTGAAGTGAGAGAAATAATGTTCAAAATAGGTGATATCACCGAGAAAAATATGTTAAATTAGACGACGTTTGCTTTAAAACAATGATAATAATAATAATTTTCAGTGACCTGTGCTCTAGTGACAGACTGAAAAAGTAAATAATTATATAAAAAAAAATTCTGAACTAAATGTGCAGAGATTATTTGTAACCAAAAAAGAGAAAGTTTTGACAAAAATTTGTCATGATCAATGAGAAACTCGTTTCCTTAAGCGTTTTTAAAAAGTGCCTCATATCCCATGTCTGCATTATAACAGTTATAAAAAGCATATATTTTTACACAATACTCCTTCTACCAATACTAAAAATGACTTTTCTTTTTCTACTATAACATTATTCAATTAAACTAATATTTTTTTTTTCTATTTTCAGTCTTTGTAAGCATTGGAAATTTACTATTATCATTATACAAGAAATTTTTTCACACCAGAAATCTTATTTCCACTTATTTATTATTTAATAAATTCGTATACACGTGGTCGTTTTCCGTGGCATTTTTATTCTAAAAAAACTTGCCCATGCAAGTTGGAAGTACTTAAAATATATTACAATTTTCCCACCTCCGAACACCTAGTCCCATATCACTGCACGGCACGTCGAGTTCTTCTAGGGCTCACTCCAGTCCAGTACTGTTTTCAGTGTAGGGGGCAAAATTATCTTTTGCAGGGAATCTTAAAGATATATATATATATATTGCGAAGGAAAATTTCACCCGATTGTAAGAAATCTTAAATATTATATATATATTTAAAAGGAAATTTTTAACCGATTTTAAAAACTTTTCATAATTTTCCGTTTTAATTAACAACAGCTGTTTAATAATTCTTGTTGTCCCTCAGTTTTAATTTAGATTCTGCTGTCACAAATTATAGTTCAATTAGTGAAAGATTGATCTGAATACGTATAGTACTTCCATATTGCAGGGAGTTTTATATTCAATATCCATCCCTTTATTATTATATATTACTATTATTATTATTACTATTACTATTGGGATGTTTCTCTTACTGTTTGTTTGTCTAATTGACAGTCTTATATATTAAACATAAATCTACCAAATTAGTGATGATAATTAAATACAAAAGACCCTTAAAGATGCAACATTGAATAAGTATATTTTTATTAGCTAACTTTAGAAATTCAGACAACTTGAAAAACTTACTTATATAAAGAAGAAAAGCTACAGCATTTTCTCATAAAAATGTTCCCATAATATGCAACAAGATCAGGGATTATTATACAGTGAGAATATAAGCAATTTGTTAAAAATATCTCATACATTAATAAAAACAAGGAATAGAAATATTATGATGTTTCCCTATTGTCATTAAATCGTTACATTTTTCAACATTAACTCTTTCAGGTGCAAGCAAATCTTAATCATTTAAAATCAAGAGCCACCAGAAATCACTAACGATATTAAAAGACAAGAAATAAATGAAGATATTCGGCAAAGTTACAAAAGAAAAATTTTATAAAAAATTTCCAGAGAGAGTTTTTACAATTTTGAATTAAAATTTGTGGTTGCACTATGCAACTCAACATTAATTTTAAATATTTCATTTTCAAATTTATATTTCTAAGATTTAAAATATGTTGTAAAAGTAACTTAACACTTTCGCGACCGCTGACGTAGATTCACATCATTTGAAAATCTGTAACTCCGCCAGTGGGTGTTTCTTTCAGAATTTGTATGTTGTTTCTTTTTTAAGTATATACCCGATATTCATATTTTTACAATAAAATATGCTATGGATACAAATACTTTGAGTAGAAAGAACATAATTATAATGTGTATTCATCATCATCATCATTATCAACTTCAAGGAGTTGGCAGGATGCCTGTTCCGACTTCATTGGTCAATCCACCGCTTTCTCGGACGTCCTCTGTCTCTTCTGCCTTTCGGAGTGTAGTCAAAGACAGCCCTGGGGAATCTTGTCACTGGCAAGCGTTGTACATGGTCTTTCCATTTAGTGAGATATTCTTGTACTCTGTCACATAAATTTAATATCTTCAAATCATTCCTGATGTCTTTATTTGGGATCTTGTCGGTGATTGGGCAGCCCTTTATTTATCTTAGATGTCTCATTTCTGTTGCTTGAATTCTACTCAGATCCTGGCTCCTCAAGGTCCATGTCTCTGAGCCGTAGAGCAAGACAGGTGTATCCATGATTTTATAAAGTTTAAGTTGAATTTCTTTTCGTGTTCTCCTTTTAAGGTTCTTACTGAAGGTTCTGCAGATGTGTTGGAATTTGTCCAATTTCTTTTGTATTTCGTTCTCATATTCATAAGTCAGATCACATCCTAGGTAGAAAAGAGTGATACTTGTCCTATGATTTCATTTTCAATGACAATTTTTGTGCGAATAGGTTCTTTACCTTTGAAAGCCATAGATTTGGTTTCTTTTATCGAGATTTTCATTCCATAATCTTGATAAATTTTGTGAATTCTATAATAATAATAATAATAGTTAATGGACGAAAAAAAAGGAGGTACAAAGGGTAATTCAATGGGTAGTATGCGAAGAAAGTGATAGCTTGATTACCCCTGCTTCTCTGGCTTATTCTATAGCCTCAAGATTTTGAGTGTGCGACATATGTACGCTGAGCATTAACAAAACCTTTCTGTTTTTATCATGGACCACTGGTCCATATTACACAACAGAGCATGGTTAATATTATAAGCATAAACAGAGCAACGTTGTTTCCAAACACATATCGCTATGTAAATCGGCGCCCATGAAACACATATCTAGATTATTCAGAAAATAAGTACATTTGTTACTATTAACGCAAAAATTATATTACAATTAGCTAACAGCAAAAAGTAATAATTTCATCTTAACATACTTGTTACATTAATAATCATATAAACCGGAAACTCAATTTCATAATCGTCCAAATGCAGGTACGTATGTACAAGTCACTTCCTGCTTTGGATAACAATAATATTCACTAAAGACAATGAGATGGTTTCACCATCTAGCGTTGAACATATAAATTTCCTCATGGTTCGTATTACACGATGGTCCATATTACACAGTACTACCCTATATATAGGGGAGAGTTTGATAAAACGGGATAGTCAGACAAAACGGGATATGTCGCCTAGGGACCCGACTATGGACTGCTATCTAGCGGATGATGACAGAAACTTGTTTTCGGATGTTATTACATCATTCTCAGTTCGACCCACATCGAGACCACTAGTAGATGGAAAGTTGTAGCTCTCAGAACTTTTTTACTCTGTTTTCTTGGCACTTTCTACATTTACATACATTGTTTTCTAGATTATACTGCCTACATATATGGGAATACCATCCCAGTGAGTATTACATTTGATTAAGCATTTATTAACAAATATTCTCATGTGTAGTCTAACTAATTTTCCTTTCACGTTTAGGCAGCAGCCATGTTTGTTTTGAAAATTGTCGGAGTTGGACAAAACAGGGCACTTATGAGTTGGATAAAACGGGACAGAGTTTTTTATGTCGTATATTCGTCCCTCCTATGTTTGTATTTCCTCGAGTAAAGGAAAACCCACGACTCAGGGATGATGCTTTCCCAGGATCATTTGCAATATATCACAAGACCGGCTGGATCATTAAGGAGACCTTCATTGTTTGGTTTAAAAAATTCGAAGAATTTTCCAACCCTACCCATGTGCCAACCCTAGCCAGTGCTGTTGCTACTTGATGGACACAACAGTCCCACCAAAAGTTTCGAACTTGTAAATTTGGCAAGAGAAAATAATGTAATTATCCTAACCTTCCCCCACATACAACTCATTGCCTTCAGCCCCTGGATGTCAGTTTCATGGCTCCACTGAGCACGTATTATGAACAAGAAGTTCAAAAGTGGCTGTTCAACCATCCAGATAGGTGCGTCACAATTTACAAAGTTGCAAAGCTGTTCAACGTAGCCTATTCACGGGCAGCTGTTGCAGACACTGCCGTTAAAGGATTTAGAAAAACTGGCATAAGTCCTTACAATTCTGACGTCTTTCCAGATCACTTGTTTGCAACCTCTGTCACCAGAGACCACCCTACGTCAGACCTGCAGCAAGAGCCTCCAGACGTTGGGCACCAGACTGGTGTGAGCAAAGACCAAGAGCAACCTTAAAGTTCTTCAAGGGACATCGTAGGAGTAGACAAACCAACAAACCTGTCAGGAGACAGCTTACGGCCAGATCAACTTACAACATCGTCAGGGGAGAAAGGATTAGAACTCTCTTGTTATCGATCTAAGCTACCCTTTTCCATCTCTCCAAAGTTTGTTCTACCTGTACCTCAAGTAAAAGGACCTCGCCCAGAAAAAAGGGCTGATAAGAGAAAGAAGAAAACTGTAGTATTAACATCATCTCCATATAAGAGTGACAGTGAGTTAGAAATGGATGAAAAAGAAAGGACAATTCAACTACAAGAAAGAACCAAGAAAATTGAAGAAAAGGCTGCTAAGAAATCCCTCTTAAAAATTCCAAAAGAGAAGTTTGTAAGAAAAGGAAATGGAAAAGAGGAAGAAAAAGAGCTACCAGGTTCAGCCAAACCTGAAAGTAGGCCTACAAAAGAATCCAAAGGAACGCTTAATACTGATGTTAAAAGTCGAAACATAGAAAAGATTAATAAACCTTCAGCAAGCAGCCAAGAATGCATGTCGTCATCGTCTGAAGATGAAACAGAGCAAGGAAAAACCTGCATATTTTGTAATGCACTGTAAGTCGACTCTAAGGCTGGTGAAGGTTGGATCCAATGTTCAGGATGCCAAGAATGAGCTCACGAAGCGTATTCTAATGACGAAGAAGATGACGAAACCTTTTTATGAGACTTTTGTTCTGCTATAGGCCTAAATAAAAGGTCTTCTTTCTCATTTGTAAATAAAAACATAAAAACTCTTATTTTAAGTCTCTGATTACTGAAGACATTGTTCTTTCAAGCGGAAATATTGCTTTACAGTTTTCTGTCAGTTAATTATGATTTTCAGTTAGTTTTACAAAAAAAATTAAACATTGTAATCCCTATCCCGTTTTGTCCAACCCAGGTATGCTAAAACGGGATGTGTAAGAGTTTGGTAAATCCTTTTTCTTACTATTTATTACTATATTCTTATTTCTTACTATATTCTTACAGTCATTAAAATTAGTTAAAAATATTTTTTTTGTGTGCTTCAATAAATGTTGTAGTTACAAAATAAATAATGTGTGGTTTTCTTCAACACATTTTTCGTAGTAAAAAAAAAACAAGAATGGTATCCCGTTTTGTCCAACTTTCCCCTATATACTGCACAAGGAATGTATATTTGTTACGTAGAGAATTTTGTAGAGAAAATTTAAATTTTCGTCTTTAAACATTGCATGTGGAAATGCTATCAGGGTCTTCTTTGTAAGGAAAAAACTTCCATGAAAAGAAAAATCGTGGAAATCTCAATACATTCAGAAAAAAAAAATGTGAAATGAAGTACTGAGAGAAAATATCGTCTCAACGCTAGAGAGAAAAAAATATATATATTTGTTAATTAAAAATCTATACCTCCATCAGATTAAACAATCAGGTTCCAATCAGGTTAAACATCTTAAATAATTAAGTGAGCCCACGGTAGCCTGGTTGTTAGAACACCACGCTCGTTACTGAAGGATTGCAAATTCGATATTCGAGTCAAAAGAAACTGTTGTATGCATTAATATGCTGCTGCATTTGAAATGCGTCATTGCAGCAATGACCTCATGTTCCATTATATGATACATGTTGGGATTACCAATGCTGGGGAGTCATTCCTTGTGTAGTGGATGCACATTTTGATAACATGTCGCAGAAAATAGGGATAAATCTCAGACCCTATCTCAGGATAGAATCCCTAAATCTCAGGATAAATCTCTCTCAATGTAGCCCATTTTGTAGGTCCTGCTGCGACGTAAACCTATATCAATTGCAACCTCTACCAAAGGTTTACAAGCACTCTTTCCTGGACTCTTCAGAATATATATGAAAAATTGCAACTTTACTGACTGACAACTACTTCAAATTTCCATTTAACAAAAAGGAACTTTCCGTTTTCTTGTGGTTAGTTTTTGTTCAGTTTATATAAAATCAGTGGGTATTAAAACTTTCCCGACCCCTTACGTAGATTCGCGTCATTTGAAAATCTCCGACTCCACCAATGGGCGTTTCTTCCGCTATTTCTCAAAAATATATCCAGTATTCATATTTGTACTATCAGTATACTATGGATATAAATGCTTTGATTAGAAAGAGTATAACTATAATGTATATCCATTTGTAATATAAATATGAATACAGAAGTTGTTGTTTTTTTTTCTGAAATTTTGTAACTGGGGAGAATAACGCCTACAGGTGGACCTTACTGTGAAAATGGACAAAAAACATAGCCTCCTAAACTAGATGCCTTCAGCGTGGCTCGGAAACTTGGCTACAGTTCAAGTAGGGATCCTAGATAGAGGGAGACTGGACATTGAACAAACATGGTGGACGTTCAAGAGCAGGGTTATCCAAGGTAATTCGAGAGCAGACGACATACCTGTCGAAGGTTGCTACGTTTTGACGAGGAATCGCTTCATTGTGGATAATTTTAAACAAGCAAAAATCTTATCGCGCTTTGACTAGAATTCCAAATTTCAATTATAGAACACATTTTTTTGCTTTGTCTTAACAGTGAAAGTTATAAATAGTTTTTGCAAATTACTTTCTTAGATTGGTAAAAATTTGTGCATATATGCATCGAAATACAACAATATAACGATTTAGATTTAATAAAATAAAAAATAATGAAAAATAATGCAAATTTTCAGCATTCAAACATTCTTTTTAATTCATTTACGAATTGTTCCAAAATTAAAACCCAGACATGTTTGGAATACATAATTAAATATGGAATTTGAAAACGTTAATAACGAAAAATAGGGGGGGGGGGAGATCAAAAGTCAGTCAGCAAAGAGCATTAAAAATTAATAAAATAAAATTCTGTATTATATATATATATATATATATTATAGTTTTCCAGAAATGTTATTATACTTAGACAGTAATTTAGAAAAAATATTTTTAACTTTCACTATCTTCTTAACAAAAAATTTTTAGTTAATAACTTAATTTTGATTGATTTGAGAGATTTCTGTATTTTACTTCTTTTTTTTGTTCCTACTTTTATTTTAATATATCTGAACCTCAATATTTTAAGCAACGCCATTCATTCTAATACTATGTATTAATTGGATGTTCAAATTTACAGTTTTTTAAGAATATAATGATAATATATATAAACTAAAAATCGTATTTGGGAAAACATAATTTTTTTTTAATTATTTTTTTTTCTTAAAAATGTTTATTGCATTAACTGCGAATATTTTAATAATAAGAGATTAAAAAAGGGTAATATTTTAATAATATCTTTTTTCAGATATATAAATTAAGGATAGTCGGCAAATTTCATTTCATTCTTTGGATAATCGTTTTACATGAAAATAATTAAAAAATAATTTTAGTTTCTCAAAATACTATAAATCTAAAAAAAAGTTCAAAATATGCTGAAATTATTTCTGTTCACTGCTTTAATGATGGTGTAAGTGTTAGAGCTAAGGCCAGTTGACTAGGCTTGGCCTGTGTGGTGTGTCTTACACGAAAGTCTTAGCCCATATTTAAGCAAGTTTCGGGGGGGGGGATGAAAAATCTTGCACGGCTAGGTCAAAGTGCCGCCTGGGATCGGAACTTCCCGTCTACCAGTTTCGCCAGCAAAACCTCTCTGCCAGCTTTAATGATAAAAGTAAAGATGTATTTCTACTAAAATTGAAATTAACTAAATGTAACTTATAGCAGAATTACATGTAAGACATAACTGTAATGTTTTAAAAGAACCTTAAAACAATGATGATAATAGCGTATATAGGAATTATTATTATTATTATTATTATTATTATTTTATCCTCTTCCCATTTTTCGAAAAGCAATTTTTGGATGTCAGAGACAAAATTTTCTTAACCATCCGCTTTACTATCAATATCTTACTATAACTTTTTTTTTTTTTTTTTGTACAATTATGCCTCATCACATTTGAGTAACTTTTAAAAGGTGGATAGACTAACTTTACTTAATCTTAACTAATATCACATTATATACTGACATCTGAATTTAATTTTCTGTGTAAAATTATAAACTACCACTTTTTTTGGTTCACGTAGTGTGCATGAAATAATTTTGGTAAATTATTAAAAAGAAATTTAAATGAATAAATATAAAGGCTTACTTGCGATTTAATGGAAGTCAGTCATAGAATTTACTGAATAAAAGAAATTAATAAGACATTTTTCAAGCAGTAAAAAGCATCTCTAAGCAAAAATAACTTATTATCGACAGTGTAACATAACTTGAAATACTAATTAACTCAAATAAATAAAAGTTTTCTTCAAAATATTAGCAAAGCTTCAGATTGTCGTATACGACCAGGTGAACAAAAACATGGCGAATTTCTGGTTTAAACTGGCGGATCAATGTCCAATCTCTCCCTATGTAGAGTCCCTAAGTTCAAGCGGTAGACAACGCCATCTGCTCAGATTACGTGACTTTTTTATTCAACAGCCACCAAAAATTTTTAAAAGTGGGATTTGATATATATAAAAGACGAATAGAATCGAAGAACCGTCGATTGTATATATCATATGTCACTTCTTAAAATTATTGGTGATTGGTGATTGGGTTTTACGTCGCACTAATGCTGCGCAGATGGGCAATTGGCGACGGTCTAGGACACACCCCTAGAGGTGGTCCGGAGACATGCCATCACAATTTTGATCCTCCACGGAAGGGATGGCTCTCCCGCTTCGGTAACCCCCAGAGGTATAATTTTTGATGGGAACATGGAGGACATTGTGGCCACGACAGATTTTACGTGCACCAGCCACCATTAGTGTACACGACGGTCTTTGGCCGGCTCGAGTACCGAACCCGCAATCTTCCAATTACGAGGCCGGCGCTCTACCGACTGGGCTACCGCGGCCCTAAAATTATTGGTGAAGTTGAATAAAAAATTCGCGCCTTTTGTAGCAGATGGCGCTGTCTACCGCATGAACTGTTGCCAAGTAGAGCCCTATTAAAGATTTTACAAAGGTATTGAAAACAGCCATTTGTCTTCTTTAGGATATTTCCAAAAACTTATTTTCTTTTTTTTTTTATGGGGGGGGGGGGGTTTAGGCTGGTTACGAAGTAGCAAATTCAAGACCCCGCTCTTTTAGCGCAAAATATTTCTTGGGAAATCTATGGGATCTGCGGTCACGAAATTTGGTGCGTAAATTATTTATATGTATCTGACACTTATTGTAACGGGATTTTACGAAATTCCCCCCTTACCCCTTGAGGTCGAGGGGGCTATAAACACAAGTTAAAACACGTTTTCCCGTTTGAATTCGCCTTAAATTATCTTAGAATGGTGAACTTTGGTGTGTGGATGTTGATCAGGTGTACGCATTATGTGCTTTGGTGAGATTTCGAAAAACTTCGAACTTAGCCACTGGGTAGGGGGAAGTAAGAATCGGGTAAGTTGCTGCCGACGACTGTGGGAACACGGACTCCTCACGTTGCGAGCGAGAAAAATCTATACCGAACACAGCGGGAACTTTAACTAAGGTTAATTAATAATGATATAGGATTTCGAGAACTATTTAAGTATTGTGACAGGCGAAGCGGGCAAAGCCTGCTAGTTACAAATAAATTTAAACCCTGCAAAAACGAACCGTGTAGCCCTAACTGATTACTGAAAAACATATCATAAAAAAATATATATATATATAAGTATATTTTAATTATTATTATTATTATTATTGCTTTTTTTTTTTTTTTTTCTTTAATTCGTTCTCAAATTACAGGAAAATTTTTTATTTTATGTGCGCGTTTCATGCAACAAATAAAATGATTGCAATTTTGAAAAATAATATTTTTTTTTCATCAAAACAAATTCTTCAAAGAAAATTACATTTCTCAAAGTCGTTCAAAAACTCTACTTCGGATTAATACCGGATTATTGTGAAGTTTGTAAAAACTTTTACCCCCACCAATATTATATAAATATTAAAAATGTTTAGCGAGTACAGAATGATCTGCAATATTTCTCCAACCATTGTGATTAATACATATCACAATGGTTGGTATATATATATGTATATACATATACAACATATATATGTATGTATTGTTGCGTACTTGGGGGTTCATAAGTTGTTCGTGAATGAAAAGCGAATCTTGCAGAGGCTAGAAACTTTATCTACAGAAAATTCTAGGAAAATACAGATCTATAACTTCAGTTTCACCAGTAAACCCAGCTTAGATAACAGCTGCCAACAGCATATTCACATTACAAACTGTATAAGAGCATTAACTTACAGCAATGCGACTGTATTTCAAAGAGGCTGAGATCTCTTTATCCAGCAAATGCTATGGCGAAACTAAACTGAGACTGGCTGACTTGGCATGATGCAACTCTTTAAATACCTGCGTAGTAAAATCCGGAATTTTGCAGTATCTCGTAAGCCAATAATGTTAGAACTTCCATCTTTGGTTTGTCGATAATAAGGATTTTCTCGCCAAAATCACGAAAAAAAAAATTGCCAAGGAACGAAAAGTCGCGAAATTTGGCGCCAAATCCATTAGCTGCCTTACTCGAGCTTCTTAATGCGTTTTTTAAGGGAAAATTAGCTATTTTAACGCGAGAAAAAGCTAGAAATGCAGAAAACTTACTTTTTATCACCTGACTAAGCCTCTTTGAATGAATTTACGTACAAATAACTGAGAATTATTCACGAATTCGTAACACTGCCCCCATCACAAAGAATACACGTCCCGGGCAGTACAGCCCTTCGTCAGGAGGCGAAACTAAACAAACTAAACAATCTAAAATACAAAAACTAAGTTGCATATAACAGTAAAATAAAAATACCGATTGAAAAATTAAGTGAGAAATATTTACAAAATTTACAAATAAGTACAAATATTTATATACAAATATTTATATTACGCCTGCACAACTTTAACAAATATTTACGTTTCAAATTTGAACATTACCGTTAAGTGTGGTGTGGCTAACTGATCATAGTGAACCACCTTCGGCTTCTACGAAGGTGTTTTAACAGTTCTCCCCAGTGCATCATTCAGTCTTTTTATGACTTTGTAGGGACCGTGCCTGCTACACTGTAGCTTGAGAGAGAGTCCTTTGCGTCGAACAGGGTTCCACAACCAACCTTTGTCTCCTTCCTTGAATTCATGTTGTGATAGATCATGCCTGGTCTTCATTTTCTCCGTGAATCCTCTATGTGAATCCGCTTCCGAGCAATGTTGTGTACGTTTTCAAATCGTGCCTGGAGATCTTGGATGTACTTTTCGGGCTATTAAAGCGCATCTGGTGGACAACGAAACAGGGGATCACATGGAAGACGAAGTTCACGTTCAAACAGTATCTGAGCTGGAGTATAGCCAGTGATTTCATGGACAGCACTTCGACAAGCCATCAAGAACAATGGCAACTTCAATCCCAATCTTGCTGGTTCATTGACAGTAGAAGAGAGAGGTTATTGGGGATAGTACGGTTAAACCCTTCGACCCTGCCGTCCGGTTATTGACACATTCCCTTGAAAACAGCAGAGGTAGAGTTCGTACTTTGGTCAGTATTACAGTTGTAGGGGCGTGCAGTACCTTGACACCTATTTCTGCACTGGGACCTGTGAGACTGTGCATACCCCTTGATCGGGAACGGGATACACCTCAGGCCACTTGGTGAAATAGTTCATCATGACGAGGATGCACTTATTTCCACTGAAGGTCGGTGGCAAAGGACCCAAGATGTCGAGTGCAATCCGTTCAAATGGTGCTCCTAAGTTATATCGTTGTAGTCTCCCTCGGCTTCGTTTCTTCGAGCATTTACGTGCCGTACAAGCATCACAGTATTTACACCATTTCTCCACGTCTTTCCTTGCTTTACACCAGTAGAAGCGTTCTCGAACTTTCTGTAGAGTAATCACTCCAAGATGATCTCCGGTAGGACTACTATGTAACTGCTATAGAACATCTAGAACCTTCGATCGTGGTAGTAAAATCTGCCATCTAAAACTCCGTCTATCGTTAGATTCCCATTTTCTGTATAGTATGCCGTTTCTAATATGAAGAGAGTCTCAGAGTGCCCAAAAACTTTTCGTAATGGGGCTAAATGTAGAAATGTTCTACCAGGTAGGTCTATTACTGGTTGTCTCCTTCAGTTGTAATATTGGCTGTATGTCAGGATCTTCCAACTGGGCTTGTTTAAGTTCACGGTCACTCCACTGGTCCAGTTTCGATGGTGTTGAGACTGTAACTAGGCAACCAGTCGGACTTATATGCTGGTATTTCTTTTCTGCTCTATAACAGTACTGCCAGCTTTCCGAACAATTCTTCCATGACAAGGCATCTGCATTTCTATGTAGAGTCCCTTTATGATGGCGTATCTCGAAGTCATATTTCTGGAGGCGTTGTATCCACCTAACAATCTGGCCTTCCGGGTTCTTGAAATTAAGAAACCACGTTAAAGATGAGTGGTCAGTCCGGAGCAGGAATCTCTTCTTCCACAGAGGTAATGATGGAAATATTCTATATCTTTTACGATGGCGAGTAGTTCTTCTCTGGTGGTAGAGTAGTTTTGCTCCGGTTTAGACAGGCATTTACTCCAATAGTTCTTGGCCATCAACATCTCGTGACAGAACCGTACCGACACTTTCATGGTTGACATCAGTATCAAGTATCAACAATTTGTCGGGCTGTGGATACGTCAAAATAGGCGATGATGTTAAGGCCTCTTTAAGTCTCTTGAACACATTTTCACATTCCTCTGTCCATAGGAACTTCTGTTTAGCTTCCGTCAGCTTATGAAGTGGTCTGGCAATACTCGAGAAACCCTTCACGAACGTCCTGTAGTCTGTGCATAATCCCAGGAAACTTCGTAGTTGATGTACGTTTTCAGGGCGACTCCAGTTCTCGACTGCAGAGATCTTCTCGGGATCAGTTCCCACAACTTCAGCAGAGGTGATATGGCCGAGATAACTCATTTTACGACGGAACAATTAGCACTTGCTAGGATTCAATTTGAGATTAGCCATTCTGAATTTTTCCAGCACTTTACGGATGTTTCTTAAATGATCTTCAAAGGTACTCCCCACAATGAAAATGTCATCCAAATACACCAGACAGGCTTCATAGAAAAGTACTTTCAACATTGTCTGCATCAGGCGCTCGAAGGTTGCAGCATAGCCTCCTTAAGTAGATGCTTGTCGCGTGGCTCTTAAGCTTGGCAACAGTTGAAACGGTAGACAGCGCCACCTGTTACAGATTGCGCGACTTTTTTATTCAACTGTCACAAAAAAATTTAATAAGTGGGATTTGAAATACAAAAAAGGCGAATAGAATCGTAGAAATGTCGATTATATATATCGCATATCACTTCTTAAAATTATTGGTGACAGTTCAATAAAAAAATCGCGCAATCTGTACCAGGTGGCGCGGCCTACCGTTCGACCTGTTGCCAAGTTTAAGAGCCACGCGACAGGCATCTAGTTAAGGAGGCTATGGTTGCAGGTGCATTACATAATCCAAATGGCAGAACTTTGAATTGCCACAATCCTTGTCCCCTAGTGAATGCAGTCTTCTCAGGGTCGTTTGAATGCAACTGTACTTGCCAATAACCGCTCTTCATATGAAAAGTCTGGAACCACTGGTTGCCAGACAGTGTGTTCAAAGTGTCGAAAGTTCTAGGAAGAGGATAACTATCTTTCTTCGTGATGTCATTCAAATGACGATAATCCACGCATCGATATACCATCACATCAGCTGTGAGTACGGTGTGCAGCTATAAAACAAAGGCAGAATTGAGGCGTACACACGGTGCCTGTACACACGGATATGATTGTCGTCACTGCCCATATTTAAAATGGATTCATCG
This sequence comes from Salticus scenicus, assembly GCA_963930645.1. Lineage (NCBI taxonomy): Eukaryota > Metazoa > Arthropoda > Arachnida > Araneae > Salticidae > Salticus > Salticus scenicus. The sequence continues at coordinate 172,417,041 of OZ005660.1, read as the reverse complement.
CTGAAGACGACCTGGTTCCACTCGGTTACAATCCAACTCCGTCGAGCGCGACACCAGGCAAAAGGAGAAGAAGGTGTGGGTGTTATTGGTAGCACACGAAATGTACGCCACGATAGCAAATGTCCTTCAGCCAGGCACATTGTGATGGTGCGTACAGACACAGGGAAAGGTGCTGCACATGTCTGGATGGCGGACAATGATACAGTTGCCGCTATGCTTATGTTTCGTATGAAGCGACGATTTTTTCGATTACTGGTCTCGTGTAAGCGAACTCTCCCTTGTTCACTGGTCCTAATACTTCCTCACAGTAGAATCAGATCAGCCTAGGTGGCTGGCTACTCACCGAGCTGATAACCTGGATTCAATTATATCGATGATTCGTCCCCTCTCGGACTCCGACAGTGGCTCGTAATGTCTTCGATGGAGACGTAACGACACCTATTTAAAACGCCTCCCTCTGAAACAGATTATGTACCCAAACAAGCTCTGCTTACGTCTTTTATACTCCAAGAAGAACGAAGTTCAATGACCTGTGGTGGCTTTATGCAATGCGCAACCGCGTTGCATTTCTAATAATTTGCGCATCTGCCTGGCACGTACCTTCATGCCAAGTTTCGTTATGGTCCAACAGTTACTTCTTGGTGTGCAAATTTTTATGGCAATGAGTGTATTTTAGTGAAAATTTTGTGATTAAATAAGGCGGAGAAAACTTTTAGAGAATAGTGGTATGAATTAATCCGAAAGGTCGGGTTCTCTGTAAAAAGTATCTCCCTCATTTATAGAAAAGAAAGATAAGAGGTACTACGATGTTTACATATTGTCATTACATTATCAATTTATCAGTTATAACTAAAAACTAAATTTCAGTATTTAATTTTCAAATCTAAACTGCTAAGTTAAAATATGCAATAATAGTAATCTTAAAACACTATATTTACCATCTATTTATTTATAAAAAAATTTATTGATTTTCCACGCAAGAAATGAATTTTATATCAATTATTGCTATTCTGTTCAACATCACATACTTGTAATTAAATTCTATCGATTCAGCATGTAAATAGATACAATTAAAATACAATTAGTATGCCCTATTTTAATGATATTACAATATCTAATCAATGATTATACTAATTAAGCATTACGTCTCTTTAATTTTCGCGAAATTTAATAGTAGAGCAGAGCAAGTAAATTGAAATATGCATGTTGCATGTGCGTGAAATCGATATCTTATTTTACAGGCAAAATGCTGTAAAAGACTAATCATTAAACAAAATATTAAGAAACATTCTTTTATTTTAAACTTGTTTTAAAATGCCCCCTTTTATATTTCGAAACGATAAAATTATTAGATATTTTTAATGACAGACAAAAACTTTATTTAAAATTTAGAAATAATTAAAATTATTTTTTTTTAAATAAATAAATTTGGCAATAAGTCATGTTAAAAGGAAGTTTATCCGAAGCATCAATTGTTTACAGCAGTTCTCAACCTTTTTATATTCACCCACCCCTCAGACCAAACACTATGTAGACTGATAAAATCCTATTCATAAATGTATTACATCAACATAAATATACATTTTATTTTACATTAAGCTAAAAAGCGTTTTCCTTTCAGTAAATTAATATTTTTATATCCCTTTGATTGCTTGCCACGCCCCTCAAGGTATTACAATCATCAAGTCGAAATTTGCAGATTACAGAATTAGAACAACAAAGACAGAGATTATTCCTTTCTTCAATTGATGAATTTCCACAGCACGTGGGATTCGGAAATAACAAATAACCTGATTCAAGTGTTCATATATATTATGATTATTGTGATATTTCTGTAATGTTTTATCAGTGTATGCGTATTCAAAAGAAAGACAGCAGGAATATAGATGAAAAATAATTAAAATCTGAAATTTGTTTAACATTACTTTAATAGATTGTTTTTGGTGTTTTTCTTTGACGTCATATTACTTAACAAAATAATTTTACCTATTTGTAATTAGATTATTTAAATTTTATTCTTGGTAATCAGGGGTGTTTGTGTCCCTGGAAATCACTACCAGAATTTTTAATAGCGATATTATCCGTAGTTTTCTTGTAAAGTTTAGCAATTAAATATAACCAAAAATACAATTCATAATTACTGGTGGGAAATAAAATAAAAAACCCGAAACACAAACACCCCTGATCGATGCAGTAAATACCATTGGCATATACATTCACTAACGTCAGATAACTTTTTCAAAACATTAAGCAAAATATATTTTTAATTTAAAGTAGTGTAATATATATATATATATATACACACACACATATATATATATATATAAATGCCGAAAAGCGGGGCTTGCTTTTTTTTTTTTTTTTTTTTTTTTTTTTAACCGTACTTTTACGTTACCCTCAAACAATATGTGAATTGATTTTTTGCTTTTATCATTCTATGATTATGGGAGTTCTAATTGTCATGTGCTGCCCTGGGGGTGCACATCTGCCAACATTCTAATTAATATTCCACAGTATTGTTAGTACCGGCGCCTTTTTACGCACAACTGTAATTTCGGAGTAACTCTCTCCAAATGTGATTATGAAAACATAATAAGAAAAATACTCTAAAACAGTAATGGTGTGGAAAAGAAGGCGGGTATTAACAATATTGCGAAATATTAATTAGAACACTGGAAATTATGGAAGGCCGCTTCTGATAACGATGATGATGGTATTAGAAATTTTATGTTAAAAACATTTTTTTTCAATTATAAATATTTTATTAAATATATGCAAACTAACTGTAGTATACTCTCAGCGAAAGTGCTCAAATTTACAGCACCACCCTGTTAATCGTTTACAATATTAAAAAAAAAACAAAATGCTCCACCTTCGCTCGCATTTTGTTGATCACCTGAAATAGAGGGTTATATTCAAGAATTTTTTTAATGCCTAACATATTATTTCACATTTATAACATTTCTGACTCCTTCCTGATTACTTATATTTTGACAAAATAAAATTTAATTTAAAATTTTAACAAAAATGTAGGTTTTACAATTCTAAAGTAGTAGAAAAGCATGGGGGGAAAAATGCTCTATAAAAAAGAAAAGTTAACTCGTTTATATTAATCAAATGTGAACACGACATGGGACCGATATAATTCTTCATGAACTTTGTCGAACTGTACAGTAGACAAAATTCAAATGTTTCAGTATGAAATACATACTTGCCAACCATCTCATCATGAACCGTACAATTTTTAGTACCCACCCCTTTTTATTTATTTTTTTTTTTCCACACCAATAATTTTTTAGAGTCATTTTATTCTTATTTAATCATAACATTTGGTGAGAATAACTCTAAAAGTATAGTGGTGTTTGAAAAGGGGCGTTTTTTCAGGGGGTGTTAACGATTGTACGGTTATTAAACAGATGGTTGGCAAGTATGGAAATACGTAAACATTTTTCATGAAATCCTTGTGCGGGCGGAATAAAAAAAATGGCTGGGGACGGTTTATGTAATTTCAAGAAAGTAAATTTTCTTGAAATTAATGCCATGTAGCCTTTTAAATCGTTGATCTATATGAAATCCCTTAAATTTATGATACACATTCTTATTTTATAAAAATTTATAGATATTAATAACTTAAAAACATAAATAATAATATGCTTTTTAATGATAATTTAAAAGCACAAATAATAATCTATTTCTGACTTATTATATAACTTAAAAAAAAAAAATATTTTTATAGAATACTCCTTTTAATGTCTTCCGAAGGATACTTATACTTAAGGTATATTTTAACAGTGTTTTACTACATAATTATTCATTTAAATATCCATATCATTTTATTATTTTACATTTTTATAATCAGTACAGATTTGCTAACACAAAAATTCTACATTTCCGACAAATTGAAAAAGAAATTTATCGTTAAACGTTAGCGACCACATGTTTTTGTCTTTTTGACAGTAAGGTCCGCCTGTGGGCGTTATTCTCCCAAGTTACAATATTTCAGATTAAAATTTTCTATATTCAGATTCATATTACAAATGGATTCATATTACAAATTGCATATTATAATTATATTCATTCTAATCAAAGTACTTATATCTATAGTATATTGTACAAATAGGAATATTGTGTATATTTTTAAGAAATAAAGGACTTACAATTTGCAAAGGAAACGTCCACTGGCGGAGTTACAGATTTTCAAATAACATGAATCTACGTCACCGATCGCAAAAGTTTGAATGCTATAAAAGAACTTTTTTAAACCAGAAAATTTTTTGGTGTTATTTGTAATTGAAAAATTCCGTTACCAATTTGGTTATTATATGATTTACAGTTTTACCTCTTTCTTAAATAAAAACTTGCCTTTGCAAGTTGTACAAAAATGTTCAAGATCGTTACAGTGTAGCCAAAAGATGTTGAGGAATTCAACATTGTTTTGGGTGGAAGAAAATTCTTTTTTGAAGGGAATTGTTTGTAAGGATGTTGTTATTGCATCTGAAAGATGCAATAAAAACAGAGTTGCCAACTTTTCAATTTATACCAGATCTGGAGCATTTTTAACCCGCCTTTATTATATACCACTTTTTTTTTTTTTTTAAGAGTAATTTTTTTATAATTATTTTATCGTAGTTATATATTGGAGAAAATTGTTCTAAAAAATGAAAGGGGCGAAGTAAAGGCGAGTCTAAAAATACTCCGGAAAAAATTTAAATGTTGACAACTATGTATTAACACTTCGACTGCCAAGCCAAAATTGCAAATGTTCACCACGGGGCCAACATTTTTTTTTTTTTTTTGTTTAATTTGTAATTTTTTCAACATAAAACTATATATAGAAAACAATATTTTTCAATCGGACTCATTTTGCAACACATGGGGAGATTGTCATCCTGGCTACCGAAAATGATAGCCAAAGCACCCCCCGAAAGTTAGTGTATAATTCTTCTATGAGTGGCCCCCTGTGGTAGAATTTAGGTGACATAGCGAAAAGAAATTGTCACTTACAGAAAAGAAATTGTCACTTGCAGAAAGATTTGCCCATAAAAATAAGAGATTCCTAAATTTCAGTAAAAAATTGAAACTCATGTCTAATATTTAAGAATTCTTCGACAGTATAGTTATAATATTGTAAATTAATTTCTTTATAAGTACATTTTATATATAAATAAGGAAATACTCAGTATTATCTTGCAGAAAAGGTTTGCTCGAAAAAGGCTTGTCGCAGAAAGCATAAAAATGTTCTGTCTCAGGGGAGTGGTCATGGCTATCTTATTTGATAGCCACTTAAATTTGTCATTTACCACTAAAGTTATTTATTTATATGTTTCTATAGTGTAATCTCTTAAATTGGAAATTTTTTAAATATGTAAAAGGATGAGCTTGGCAGATTAAAATTTTAGTTTTTCTTTTCTATTACTTTTTTTTTCTATTACTTTATTTTATTTAAATAATTATTTGTTGCTATTATTTTGTCAAATTAGAATTATATGAATTTTTATTACAATAAGCAAGAAGAGCAACAGAAAATTATACTTTTTTTTTTTTTTTTTTTCATGTTACAAACATTTTAATTTCCATTAAACTTAGCTCATAGAATCGGCACATATATAAATTTGCACAAACCACGTATACCTAACACATCGTAAGGAGCCCAACAATCAGACTCCAATACGATTTCCATGTAATTGATATCGTTTTCGATAGCCAAGGCCTGAAGTGTTGTAACACCATGGCTATCATATCTGATTCAATTTGTACAGTCTTTTACATTCAATACTTTTTTTTTTTTTTTTGTAATATTTTTCTGTCTTTCTATTTATCGAATTGACTATCATATATATCAGACAAAAGTCTTCAAAATTAGTGGTGATTATGAAATACAAAAGTCCCTACAAGTTTCAACACTGATTATAAGTGTATTTGTATCACTATTACCTAACTTTGGAAACTCAGTTATAAAATTAAAAAAGGCCACAGTATTTTCTCATGAAAGGATTCTCTCAATAAACAACCGGATTAAGGCTTAATATGCAAATAATAAAATAAGCAAATTTTTAAAAATATTTCACTCGTTACTCAAAAAGTAAGAAAAGAGTTATTACTCTGTTTACACATTGACATTATATTGTTCAATTACTAGTAATTGTAATTCAACATTAAATTTTAATATTTAATTTTCAAATCTAAACTTCTAAACTTAAAAATTTAAGAAACAACCTTTTTATCAACTACACGACATGGCCGGAGTGCTTTCGCCGGGGTTCCCCGCCTTTTTCGACGGCAACTCTCCGTGCTGGAGGGTTTGAAGTCTGTGCTGTTTATTTCTGCCTCTTCTGCTTAAAAGCAGGCGACGCCATTGTTTATCGAGCCTGGCCGCATCGTTGCCATTACAAGAATTCGGAAAATTAATTATTTCTATTTCTTCGCGGTAAGCGGCATACTTAAGATTTTTGTAATTTGCGAGTTTCGTAACGCTTTCGAATTGGATATTAATATCTTCCTCTCTATTCACTTTCGTTAATGCAGTAGTTGCTTTATCCATGGCGATGTCATCGCTATGTTCTTTGATTCTCATTTTAATTTTTCTCTTTGTTTTTCCAATGTAACACCTGTAGTTATTTTTATCGTCGGTAAAAGGAATCTTATAAATACCTGCGGTCTCTAAATGATTTACTGGATCTTTATCATTTCTGATCATTTAGTAAATATTGGGGTTAAGTTTAATAGGGATATTTATGTTGTTTTTATCTGCTATATTTTTAATTTTGCCGGAAGCACCGCGATCATATGGGATAGAGGTAGTATATTTTAATTGTGGTTTTTGGTGATCTGAGATTTTATTAAGAGTTTTAACGCGATTTTTATAAAGTTTATTTATTAGTTTTTCTGAAAAACCTGCGTTTTTTGGTATGCTGCTTTATTATGTTTAATTCATTTGAAGGTCTTCTGGTTCGTCTCAAATAATTAAAGCACGGTTTATATAAGCCTGAATAGCGTTTATCTTATATCTGTATGGGTTACTATATCGCGTTATTGTGACGTCGAGATAATTTATTTGGTTAGTTATTTCTTCCTCGATGGTGAATTTAATGTTAAAGTCAATTTCATTTATAGTGTTCCAAAATTTCTTTAGGATTGATATCGTTATCTATGACGGCAAAAATGTCGTCGACGTACCTAAACCAATAAAACACTTTATTCCTAAGTTTTTCCATTATTATGTCTTCCATTTTACGTAATTTTAGTTCAGCCAAAAAGCCCGAAATGGGAGGACCTATTGAGACTCCCTTGAACTGCTGGTAAAATTTATTGTTAAACATAAAGTAATTTTCATTAATTAGGAGGTTGGTGGTACTGTTTAACGTTCTGGCTATATCAAAATTGGGGTAATGTTTATCAATTTCAGTTTTTACTATTGAAGTTTTAAAATATTCAGCAAAGTAACTTAAAAAAAAACTATATTCACCACTTTTTTTTTTTTTTTTTTTGAAGTAATTACTTTTATATCATGTCTTAAAATTCTGTGCAACATCGCATAGGGTGGTCACAGATATCATTTTTTCCCTGATTCTTCCACCAATATTTTCCTTTCGGAAATTTTAATAGTATGTTTGCACAGTTTATTAAGGTGCCTGCCTACTTTTAAAACGCAATTTTCGGTCAAAACTCCGATTTTCTATTTTTGGGTTAGTATTAAAGCCTGACATTTTAGCTTTCTAAATCAGTTTGAATTTTGTTTCTAGCTTGCTTAGAACTTGAGTTACAGGTATTTTAATATTAGTCACTCGCCAGTTTTTGAAACCGGACGTGACCAGAAATGACCCATAAATGTTTGTTTACATAATATTTTACTCAATAGATATACTTTACATATATTTTACTCAATATAACCATCGAAATTTGTTACTGAATATAAAATGAATTTGAAAAAGAAAATAAAATCTTTGAAATAAATCAGGAACTTATTAAAATTATTTTTTGTTTAATAGGTGAAATCTTGTTTTTTAATTTGTTTTCTGCTTTTTCTCAAAATGATATTTTTAGCAATTTGCTTTATCCCAAAACATCATAACTCCAAAAGTTATAATTGAAACGTTATGAAACTTTGACAAAATACTCTAGAGGAGTTGTTTTAGGGATTGCAATACAACAATAAATCTAGCTATTTTTTTTTTTTTTTTTTTTTTTTTTTTTTTTTTTTTGTCGATAGAAGTTATGAACTGTCATGTATATTCATGATTTTTTCAGCATATAAAAATGTTATCTTCTCTAAAATATTAAATAACATGGTTAATGCTTTGAGAGTACTTCACACATTAAGGACCTTTAATTAATCTAAATAAAATTTACAGAATAAAAATACCTTTATTTAAATTTGACTTATGATGTTTTGTAAATGTTTTTTTTCTTTTTTGCAAATTTTATACATATTTTGAGTCTAAATATCAAAATAATTTTTAATTTGCATTTTTTTATATATCAGGTTATTCACTGTTTTTTAGTATTTTATATCATATAATATACATAAATAGGCAATTTTTCAATTATTAAGAAAAATCACCTCCGACGGTAGGCAGGCACCTTAAGTAAAAATTATCATATAAGTATTCTGGTGGAAAAATCAAGGAAAAAAGGCTGGTCTATAACCACCCTGTATTAGCCCATTGCCAGTTTCTGTTTATATCGTTCTACAGGGCGGTAGGGCCGGCAAAGGTTTAATCTAATTCTATTGACTCGACGTAAAAGTAAATATAATAAGAAAAATTCTGTCTTTGACAAAATTGAATTTAGTACGACAGGCCTAATATATATATTGCAATATTGTACCTAAAAAAAAGAAAAAAAAAAAAAAAGATTTTTTTTTTATTAGCTACCCTGGCTAGTAACAAGCTCGACATTTCTCACATAATAATCGTTGGCAAAATCACCGTATCTGCAAAAGCAGAGGTGATGATTATTACGGGAGAAATGTCGAGCCGGTTATCAGCCAGTGTGGCTCAGTGGAGGCGCATCCGCACGGTTCGCGGAGGGCCTGGGTTCAATTCCAGCCTCTGGTATTTTTCACATAGTTGGTATAAAAAAAACTCCAATAACATTGGTATGAAAAAAAAAATCTTATACACCAAATTACTCAAAATGAATTTTCCTTATTGCATGGATGGAACACGGGCGCAGAATTCATACCGGAATCTGTTTAAGAAATTTCTCTACCTATAATATGGTTGATTTAAGAAGCAGAAAATTTTCTTACATTGGTAGTGGTATTAATTCTGCGCCCGTGTTCCATCCCTGTTATTGATGAGTTTATCAATAATGTTTCTAAATAGTTTAAGGTAGTTTAAGAAATTAAATTGTAAAATTGGATATTGGCAGGCATCCTGGCATCAGTGGCGGCTCGTGACCCGAAAATAGGTAAAGCGATACACTGTATTTTACACTGTATTCATTTAGGGAATATAAATTTACATTTAAATAAGTATTTTTCGTTAATTTTTGTTAAGACCATGCTTAATCAAAATCATGCATTGAAAATACTTAAATATTATTTTTGAGCTTTTCACCTGTTTTCGGTGTGCGAGCCGCCACTGCCTGGCATATCGGAAGTATGACAAAACAAAATCGATGTATAAAAGCAATAGTCCTGTCGTACTAATAATTAATACGTTTTAATTATATGACAATGTTTGCCTAAAGCATTGTGTCTTTTTAATTTTTGCCACCTTCAACAATAGAGCAGAGCAAGTACAAAGAAATTTTCATGCTGAATGTGCATGAGGTCGATATTTTCTTTTGCAAGTATAAATCTGTAAATAACCAGTTGTTTAACAAGACGTTAAAAATAACTTTTTTTTTTTTTTTTTTTAATCTGTTTTTCCATTGACCCCTTTTATATTATATCCTGAAATGATAACATTTTTATATTATTTTAACGACGGATTTATTATGGGTTACGGAATTTTACGGATTTCATAATGGAATTTTAACGACGGATATATATATATATATATATATATATATATATATTTTGTGTGTGTGTGTGTGTGTGTGGTATTTTGATAGAATTTACACGCAAATTTAAAAATAAATTGGACAATAAGTCTTGTTAAAATATGGTGACCCTATAACCTCGAAATTCGAGGACAGTCTAAATTTTGAAATCGTTTTTTTAAATTTTAAAAAATTGTAGGATGGAAATTATTTGCCATATTTATTACCGCCTAATTCCGCATTTATTTAGCATTAACTGTACTTCTGTAGTTTGGTAATCGTAATAGTCATTATATTATGAAGGTAATCTAATATGGTTACTATATGTTAAAATGATGTTTCCTCGAAGTGTCTATGTTTACATCAGCAATTATCAATCTTCTTACACATGCCCACATCTCAAATCAAAGACATTGCGTAGCACTAACAAAATCCTTTTCATAAATATATGATATCAGTATAAATACTTATTTCATTTTATTTTAAGGCAGACTACATTTCCTTTTCTTTTCTGTAAATAATCTTTTTATTTCTGTTGGTTTGCTCGCACCACCTATTTTCCATAGTTACGCCCACTAAGGAATTGCATCCATCAATTTGAGATTCGCAGATTACAGAATTGAGACTACGAATTCACGTCTTATTCCTTGATGTAATAAAAAATTCATGTTAAATGAAAAGACATCATAAATTTAATCTGACTTTAAAAAATAAGATCCATAAGATCCAATTTGAACGGAATTGACATAATCGACAACTGCCTAGTTCAGAGTAGATGGATAACGATAAATACTAATAGAATATGAAACATTATCTCTTAGTAAAATGAGACTAGTTAAAACATGTGCATTACAGTAAAATTTCTAAAAAAGACACATTAAAACACGTAGATATAAAACATATTGAATTAAAAAAAAAAATTACAACTGAAAAAAATCAGGCATCATCAGAAAGCACATTTTTTTAATTTTTTTTTTTTTAAGAATTGTGTTTCTAAAGCGCAGGTCAATATATATCACAATATTTTTTAATTATAGATACAGTTAAGCTTGATGTAGATGGGGAAAAATTGAAAATGAAATTCACAAAAGTTAGTTTCTGGTCGAAACACAGTATTAGATTAATCGGAGCTCTATTGGATCATAAGTAGGAAACGTGCAGTGCTTGAAGTGTGGAACTGTTAAAATGTTGCTTGTAGATTCGGAGAAGCTGAGGGATTGACGGATATGTCTGCCCGGTGATAACAGTTGTGGAAGAACTTATAGAGTAGACATCAAAGAGTCCGTAAAAATTTTGCAGAGAGCTTGTAACGTTTCGGATATGGAGTCAAACAGTCTTATAAAAAAAATTCTGGGCTTCTATATAAGTATTTTCCGAAAAAAAAAAAAAAAAAAAAAAACAGTTTCTATAAGATAACGCCAGATTTTTGGTAAAATTGCTGAATCTTTAGAATTAATTACGTTTACAGAGCTGCCAACCTAATCCGGCAAATCGTTAGTACCGCCCATTTTTATACACCAATTAATTTTTAGACTAACTCTCATCAGATATATTTACGATGAATTAAGAAAACAAATACTCTAAAAATTAAGTGGTGTAGAAAAATGGGCGGTACTAACAATTTGCCCGATTAGGTTGGCAACTCTGCGTTTAGACATTTTATAATATTAACAGATTCAAAAATAATTAGTTCTTGAAGATTTTGTGGAGTTGAAATTATTTTTGCTTTATCCCCGATCACGGTTCGTATAAGCCTTATTTTTTCCGTGAGTCTTATGCCAGTAAATTTTTAGAAAGATTTCCATTATAAAATAAGTATTTCCGATTAAGATGAATTTTATTGTTTCAGAATATTGCTCTAAGACTCAGGGAAAAAAATAAGGCCCTAACGAACCATGCCTATAAGTGTTCCACCGGATTTCTCATAAATGAAATTAACTAACCTAAACTTATTTCTTCTTTAACGTTGCGAATGTGCTCCTGAAATGCTTATTCAGAGATCGTTTAGTCTGGCCAGAATAATAAAAGGTATCTTTGTTGAATTCTATAGCTATTTTTTGTAAATCCCTCTTGACGGTCTAGTAGGATCACAGTCATTTAAGCTCAATTTTTTTAATACTGATAGGAGAACTAAACAGAATTAAAATTCAATTTTCGAAAAAATAATATTTAAATATGTAGAATTCATTATAAAAAGGAAGGTTGTTAGTGAATTTAATTTTAGGAGCTAATGAAGTACCGCTTTCATAGGAGAAGATAAAAGTTTATTATTTTATTAACATATTTAATTATAGTAGTTTTATTTTAACAATTGGTAATACGAATTTGGATAATTTTTTATTTTTTATTTTCACTAAACTGAAATATAATCGAAAGACATACTTGCCAACCTACCCCGGAAGATTGTTAGTTCCCGCCCCTTTTTCTACACCGCTTAATTTTTAGAGTATTTCACTGCAAATGTATTTACTATTGAATAAGAAGAGAAGTACTCTAAAAAAAAAGACTGGTGTGAAAAAATAGGCGGAAAAGGACTAACAATCTTCCGGGTTTGGTTGGCAAGAATGGGAAGATGTAAGAATTAAAAAAAAAAAAAAAAAAAAAGTACTTTTAAATTCCTTTGGACGAGCAAAAGAAACAGGAATAGGTAAGGAAACAAAAGATTTTTATAGTAAACGTCAAACCAAACAGTCGAATTATTTTTGCTACGTTAAATATAAAGCTCTAAAAAACTAAAATAGGTAATGTGTATTTGGTTTTCACTTTCATATGTTAATTTTATGGAAGGGGAATTTTTATAAAAGGCATCAATAAAACTCAGGAGGGAATTTTTTGAATATGGCCAAGAAAAAAATATATCATCGACATATCTTCTAAAGGGTTAGTGTTTACTCAAACCAACAAGTTAGAAACCCAATTGTTTAAACAAGGAAAAAAAAAAAGAAAAAAAAAAGGTTTTTCTGAAGGCAAAAAGCTTCGAAATGTATTTTAATGGTAAATAAGTTTTTAGCGTTGGTGTATATTCACGTCATTTGAAAATCTGTAATTCCGCGAGTGGGCGTTTCTTTTCCAACATGTATGTTATTTATTTCTTAAAAATATACACAATATTCATATTTGTACAACTAATATACGATGGATATAAATACTTTGATTAAAAGAAGTATAACTGCAATGTATATCTATTTGTAATATGAATCTAAATATAGAAAATTTATTATGAAATATTGTAACTTTGGAGAATAACGCCCACAGGCAGTGCTGCCAGATTGAGGGAAATTTTTATTTAACAGCCACCACTAAATTTTAATTAAAATGGTTTGTTAATTGTTTAAAAACATCTTTTAAAGAAATTTTCGATGTAATTAGTTAACCTTTACAGGTAAAATTTAACGGTGGCTGTTGAATAAAAATTTCCCTCAAATCTGGCAGCACTGCCCACAGGCAGACTTTACTGTCAAAAAGACAAAAACATGCAGTTTCGAAAGTGTTAATTAAATATGTGTTATATCGACGGGTTTTATATTGTCTTTTTCACAAATATTAATATAATAGTGCAATAATGAAAATAAGATGGCATAATCTTTTTTTTTTTTTTTTTTTCATTTCGATTTTAATTGAGAAAAAAAAAAAATGTGACTAACATGATGATTTTCTATTCAATACTCTTCTACATTTCAAAAACAGAGTACGTTTCTCATTTCGCTAATTAGGAGATTTAGAAAATACTTAAATTTCCGAACATCATGGGTTATCAATAATCAGATACTAAAATGATGCAAACATTCAAATTGTGCAACCTGCAATACGTAAAAAAAAATTTCTTCCTTCCCACTGTCATACGTCTTTCGATCGCATGAATTTGTTTTTAGTTTAGTTAATGAAATTTCACAGCACGTGTGATTCGGAAATATCAAATAATGTGGCACATTCTGTGCTAGTATATTCTCCTTTTCAGAGTACTTCTGAAATGTTTTATAATTGCACGCGTATTTTTATTTTTATTTATTTATTTATTTATGTACTTTATTCGTGTGGTGTTACATAGATGGAGATTTATTAACCCTACAATGCACTCAGTTCCATATGTGGAACACCGAATTTAATCGTTCCTATAGCTATAAAACTATTAGTAGCGACATCTCTTAACATCTTGGTAGAAGCTACTGACATTTAGCAATGTAGTAATACGAATCTTTACCTAAAGATGTCGTTCGTGTTTTTGTTATAGTGCACTCAGTGTGAAATTTGAATGAAAGTGATACGTTAGACGTTTGTCTGAATTCAAAAATAAAAAAAGAATAGTTATTGAACAGTTTTGACTCGAAAAAAAAAAAATACTGTGTGTTATAACAAAGTGTAAATTTTGCAGAGGTAAGTTGTTTTTCTTATATTACATCAGTAAACGTATTAGTAAATCATATTTTTATGTATGTTCCACATACGGTATGTTGAGCTAAAAAGTTGATTTTTCCGTAAAATATGTGTTTTATTTTTATTTTTATCAGTTTTCCCTATCTTCTGATCACTAATTACAACCTATATATTTTTGTCGAGCACAAAGAAAAAAAAAAAAAAAAAAAAAAAAAAAAAAGCCTTGTAGGATTAAAATAAGAAAATACTGTAATATTAGTTTACTACATTTTTATGGAGTATTTTCTAAATCTGAATAGCAAACCATGGCCTAACACCCTACTATCGCAGGCTTATATTTATTATTTGTTTATATATTTTATTTAATTAGTATTATTTTTATTATATTCAAGTGATGTTATATAGCTGGAAATTTATTTAACGGAAAAAATACTGTAATATTAGTTTACCACGTATTTATGGAGTGTTTTCGTTATTTGAACAGCAAACTATGCCCTTTGCTGTTTCTCTTTGACGTTATTTTACTTTATAAAATATTTTTATCCGTAATTAAATCATTTAAATTTTATCCACTGCAATCGATACTGTAAAGCAGTTGGCGTGTATATATATACAGTGAAATTACACAAATTGTTTAGTACAATATGCAAAATCTCTTTTTAATGTAAAGTATTGCTTTAAAAAATGTTTAAAGCCGGGTCTCGTTTTTCTTAACCCTTTCAGAGGCGGTAATGTCTATACAGCATCACATAATTTTATTTTTCAACTGCAAAAATTCCTCCTGGAAATATTTTACAGGATTTTACTTTTATAAGATAAAGGAAGATATTTTTTTTTTTTCTTCTTCTGATTTAACATTTAGCGTAAATTCTAGAGGCTGTTGATATTAAAAGAACAAAATTGCTTTGCCCTTGAAAGGGTTAAAAGAGATACTTTTTTACTTTTATATGACCGTCAAACAATATGTTAATTAAGTTTCTACCTTTATTTTTCTGTTATTTTGAGGTTTTAGATATTGATCCTTTGGAGACACTGCCGCTGATAAGGATGATGATGGTATCACAAATTTATAACACCATCCTATCAGTAATTTACAAAAAAAAAAAAAAAATCTTATTTTACTGATCACTTGAAAATGAGGGTTGTATTTGTATTTAAGAATATTTTGGTTTCCTATTGTGTCTTCCACATTTATAATAATATATCCAGATTTCTTATATTTGTGCTATATAATATTTAACTTAAAAGTTTGCGGTAAAAATAGATCTAAATCATACTTGCCAACATACTATTAATATTCTGTAGTATCGTTAGCCCCGCCTCTTTTTTCACACAAGTATCCTTATAGAGTACTTGTCTTCTCATTTACTGGTAATTGCATTTGGAGAATATTCTAAAAATTTACCGGTATGAAAGAAAAATGGCGAGTCTAACAATACTACGGAATATTGATTAGGATGTTGGCAAGTATGGTCTAAATGATCACATAATATCAATACATTAAAAAAAGAGAGAGAGAGAGAAAGAAAGCGTAATTTAAAGAAAAAGTAACATGATTACTTTATTCTATTCACAATCGTAAAGTTATTTATTTCCTTAGATGACAGTAGTTAAAGAAGGAAGAGGGTTTGGGGATTCCACCACTAACACCCTCCTAAATTTTGCAAATTTGTATTTGCATTTAAGAATTTTTTGGTTTTTTACTATGCCTTCCATATTTATTATAATCTATCCAGATTTCTTAAATTTATACTATATATAATATTTAGCATAAAGTTTGCGGCAACAATAGGTCTAAATTGCTCACATATTACAACACGTGCAATAAAAATAAAAGAGAGAGAGACAGAGAGAGAGAGCGTAATTTAAAGTAAAAGTAACATGATTACTTTATTCTACTGACAATCATAAAGTTATATATTTCATTAGAAGACAGTAATTAAAGAAGGAGGAGGGTTTGGGGGTTCCAACACAAACACCCGCCTAAATTTTGCAAATTTCTTGAAAATCTTTGAATGAAAATTAATTTTTCATACTCAACATTATGTACATTATTAAACCCCCTTTATTTTACTTTATTTATTTATTTCTTAAGTTTAAACCGGCTCTGAATTATTATTATTATTATTTCATTAATGTCTTTTTTCGTTACAAATTTTGTTGGTCTTTGAAAAGAAAAAAAAAAAAAGAAGGGGAGGCGTGATTTACATATTATGAAGTTAGTAAACCCATGTAGTGCTTTAAATCGTTATTTCAAATCCGTTAATCACATGTTGCGCATTCTTCTTTAATATTAAGTTATACATAGTACTAACAATATAAAAAACATATATAATCATCGATTTTTTAAATTATGTCAACGTTATAACACTTATATAATTTGTATTTTTAGAGAATATTCCTCTTAATGGTCTTCTGAAGGACACTAGTGTTAAATATAACTTTAAAAACAAATATATATATATATATGTATATTCTTTACAATATCACTATTTATTTTATTTTACATTTCGTTTCGGTTTATTATTTTTTATATTTATATGCAGTATAGATTTGTTATTAAAGTTTTAAAAGAGTTTTATTTATTTATTTACATATTTATTTTTTTATTTTTTTACCAGAAGTATTTTTAGATATAAATTTAAATAAATGAATTCTTTTAAAATATACATTTTCTCTTACATATTTCCGGATATTTTGCAGTTGCGAGCTTTTGAAAATGTATAATAATGTATTAATGTATATGACGGAGTGGAATGAAAGAAAGTTGCATTGTTGCCAGCAGATGAGGGAAAATTCAATACTATTTTCGTGTAGGGGGGTATGTAGAAAATCTTAAAGACTTAATTAAAATGTATATATATCGTAACAGAGAATTTTAACCGATATTTATAAAGCATTTCATAACTGTCAGTTTAAAATAAAATTAATCTAGCAACTGTTTAATAATTTTTATTGATGCTTAGTTTCAGTTTCGATTCTATTCTCATAATTTGTGGCTCAAGCCGTAAGAGATTAATCTGAATTAAGGGCAAAGTTGCCAAATAGCAGGGATTTTAAAATTCAATATCCATCATATTCTTTCCTTTTTTTTTTTTTTTTTTTTTTTTTTTTGTGAAACGTCCAGTTTATCGAATTGACTATCATATATATCAAACACAATTCTGTTATACTAGTGGTGATTATAAAATACAGATACGCCTACAAGTTGCAACTCTGATTAAGTGAATTTACATTACATAACTTTAAAAATTCAGTCAACTTCAGAAACTCATTTACAGAAAGAAAAGCCACAGTATTTTCACAAAAAGTTCTCACAATAAACAACAGAATGAAGGATTATTGGAAAATTAAGGTAATAAGCAAATTCTTAGAACAGATTAGCCGACTTGTTCGATCTCTAATCCTAATAGTCGGTTCTATTAGAATAGAACCCGCCCTTGTCGCTTTAAAGTCGCTAGCGTCTACACGGTCCTTCAAAAACATTTTTTGCAACATGTTTATAAAATGTCCCCTTTTATATTTGAAAATGATAAATTTATTAGATATTTTTATCGACAGATAGAACCTTTATCTAATATTTTAATGTAATTAAAATTGCAATTTTAAAATAAATTGGGCAGTTAGTCATGTTGAATAGAAGTTTCCCCGAAAAGTCAATTGGTTACATCAGCAGGATTCACTGATGGCATTCACCATCACTAAAGATATCACTGAGGTCCTATCACTGAAGGTAATAAGCAAAGGATAATTCTCAACCTTTCCCTCAACCTCAGTGATAATTCTCACCCTTTCCGAATACGTCCCCCCCCCCCCCTCAAATCAAATACACAAGGTAGACTGATTAAATCTTATTTACATTTTACTTTATATTAAGTGAGAATGTGTATTCCTTTCAGTACATAAATCTTATCATACCTCTTTGATATGCTTGCGGTACTCATTTTGTATAGTCTTCAAGCTGAAATTTGTAGATTACAGATTTAAAACAACGAAGACACGGCTTATTCTTTTCTTCAATTGATGTATCTCCAGCGACGTGGAATTTGGAAATAAAAAATAATTTGCTGCAAGCTGTATTGATATATTCAGTTTATTATGATATTTCTATTATGTTTTACTGTCGTAAACGTATTAAAAAGCAATGAAGGGTTAATATATACACATAAATGATAATTAAAATTTGTAAATATGTTTCATATTGTTTCACCACATTGTTTTTGCAACTTTTCTTAGACGTTATATTATTAACAAAATAATTTTATCTATTTGTAATTAGATTATTTAAATTTTATCCTCGACCAACGATGCAGTAAATTCCATTGGAATATGTATTCAGCAACGTCAAATAAATTATTTAAAACACTGAGCAAATCCATTTTCTTATTTAAAGTACTGCTTACAAAAAAAAAAAAAAAAAAATGCTGAATCGAAGGGTTTATTTTACTTTAAACACATATTTTTACGTTACCTCAACCAATATGTCAATTGCTTTTTTTTTTTTTTTTTACTTTTATCGTTCTAATGTTATGGGGGTTTATATACTCATGTACTCCTCTGGAGGTAAATACCTGCAACATTCTAATTAAAATTCCGTAGTACATTGTTAGTATCCGCCCCTTTTTACACAAAATTTTATTTTCAAGGAAACACAAACGCTTTCCAAAATACAAATGTCATTACCAGAAAATAATTAGAAAAATACTGAAAAAAAAAAAAAAAAAACCCTGGTGTAGAAAAGAAGGATGGTACTAAGGATATTACAAAATGTTAATAATGATGCTGGGAAATATAGAGATGCCGCCTCTGATAATGGGGATAATTGCATTAGAAATTTTATGTTAGAAACAATTTTTGTATTAAAAATATTTCATTAAATGCATGCAATCTAAAAGAAGGACTAACATGGAACTATATATATATATACAAAATATTTTTGCTGTGTTTTACTGACCACCTGAAATAGAGGGTTACATTCAGATATTCTCTTTCACTGTCTAACACATTTATATTGATATATCCATGATATTCCTTCCAGATTTCTTAAATTTTGTCTAAATAAAATGTAACTAAAAGTTTTACTATAAATATTTTTTTTTTTTTAATTCTAAAGTAATACAGGATGGCGTACTCTCCGCTCTTTTTCCAGGACATTCTCAGTGATAAAAAATTTCTTCCTTTTTTGTCACCATTAATTTCATGCAGAAATACTTCTGTTATATTTATAGTAATGTACATACCATGATTAAACAGAGAAACAGAGACTATTTTATAAAAGCAGTGGAGTGGAGCTATAAATTTGAAAGTTTCTCATTCGTGTCGTGTCCTGAAAAATAGACAGAGAGTACAAACCCTGGTAATACAAATGCATGGGAATATAATAATAATAATAATAATAACAATAATTATAATAATAATAGAGCTTTTTAAAGAAAAATTAACTCAGTTATGTTCATCAAATGAGAAATGTAAAACATGACATAGGTCCATCTTTATGAATTTTGTCAGACTACACGGTGCACAGAATGTAAAATTTTTAACTGGAAAATGAAATACGTAGACATTGTTTATGAAATCCTTATATGAGTGGAATGAAAAAGGGCGGGAGCCGGAGCATTCTAAGTAATTTCAAGAAAGTAAAATTTCTTGCTCCGACATTTTCCTTTATTTTTTTTAATCAGTAATTTTGTAATAATTTCTCTCTCTTTAAATATGTATAATAGAAGCTTGAAAATTTAAAATAAAATTTATCGTTGAACAATAATGGTGGATGACTCTTACAAAACTTGAATGTAAAAACTTTTGATTTTTGCTATAAAATAAATATTTTAAACCAGAAAACTGTTTTAGTACCATTTATAACATAATAAATCCATAATAGTTTCTATGTCTGGAAGCCTTTTTACCTTTATGTCTCTGAAAAACTTGCTCTTTGCAAGTTTATAAAATTTAAATGAGCGTTAACCCTTTCCAGTCCTTTGCCCTTTGGGTACATTTCAGGAGTGAGACTTGTGATCTGCTTAGTTGGGCTAAGTTACGGTGGACGAGTCTGACTCGTCATCTGAATTTAAAAAGTAAGCGATGATGTTTGAAACACCCCGCCAGTGGGCGTTGATCGCAAACAATTGCATGATGTTTGTTTGTGATACCTTACCACTATACTTATTATCAACAATATAAGTGTATTCTAAATAAAACGTATTACTTTTACATATTAACACTTTCGCGACCGCTGACGTAGATTCACATTATTTAAAAACCTGTAACTCCACCAGTGGGGTTTCTTTCGCAATTTGTATGCTATTTTTTTTTTTTTTTTTTTTTTTTTTTTTTTTTTAATATATAATCAATATTCACAATTTACAATGAAATATACTATGGATAAAAATGCTTTGATTACAAAGAAAAAAATTATAATGTACATCCATTTGTAATATAAATGTAAATACAGAAAATTTTGTTCTGATATATTGTAACATGGGAGAATAACGCCCACAGACGGTGCTTACTGTCAAAAATTCAAAATCATGTGGTCGCGAAAGTGTTAATCCATATAGCGATAAATTATATCCGTCCTATGGGCATAAAAATCTTCAAATAGTTCAGTACTCAAAGGGTTAATAGTGAATCGAAATCGACGGGCGCTGCAGTGTTCCCAAAAGATGTGGAGGAATTAAGCGTTGTTTTCGATGAAGGAGGATTTAAAGGAAAATTCATTTTTATAGGGAAGCTTCAAAATGTATTATACAAACAAATTATAAAAGACAGTTTTAACTGATTTTTAAAAACATTTCATAACTGTAAATCTATGGGCTGACATAACAAGTGTTTATTAATTTTTATTCACTATTAGTTTTATTTTCGATTCTGTTTTCACAAATTGTGTTTCAAGGTTCAAGCCATGAAGATAATAAGTGGTTTAATTAAGATAATTTCTTCGGTATGTGTATAAGTAAATTATTTAAGTTTTTAACAGTAGGCTAATGAAAATGGTAAACTAATACTAATATTGTGTCTAATTATTTTGTCATTATCATGTTTCTCATAAAACTTATCTATAATACATTCTCAGGTTTAGAATGTTTAAAAACTTTTATCTAAATGTTTTAAAGTAAATATACTTGTTACTTGTGGTTATATCATTAAACTGTCTTCGTTTATTTATCCTTTTTTATTATTATTATTATTAAGTGTGCGTGCACTCAGGCCCGGACTGGCCAGGTCGACAAGTCGGCAATTGCGGAGGGCCCCCGACCCAAGGGGGCCCCAGAGCACCCCGAAAAATAAATATACTTCTTTATAATTAGTTACATCAGCGTAATTTGACTATTTATTTTCTTATAATCTTGCGCATTTACAATAAATTTTTACTCATCGCGTGTTGCGCAGTGCTCATAATTTCAGTCAAGTTCGCGACCAAAGAAATTAAATACAAACAAATATTGAAATTTCGTGGTGAAAAACCTGGTCTTTCTTGATTGTTTTCAACTAGAACGCACTCCAAGTCAAGTAGACAATGTTTCATTCTTGGAGCACACTGCTTCATGCTCCATCCTGTATGTTTGCTTTATCCTATCTAAAGTAGCCATGAAATTTTAAATGTAGAGTCTAGATGGCGATAGTTAAGTCTTTTTGAAGTTTCAATTATTGTTCTCATCTAATATAACCATCGAGCACATATACCAGTAGAGTACGGATTCCCTATACTGACTATCGAGAAAAATTCCCGGAACATCACTGCAGTTCTTACGCCTTCTTTTGGAGATAACCTTGCCTCATGGCTCCATTTGATTTTTAACATCGTTGACGGCTGTTATCGAGACTTTTAATCTTTCTGCTCGGGAATTTGTGTGTGCTTCTACAAGTATTTCTTGTGCGACTTTTTGTGAACTGGACCTTCTTTTTTCTAAAAGTACGTGACTACACTACAAGATAGTTCCGGTGTCCTGAAAACTTTTCATGTGTCAACGTTTTCTACAGAACTTGCTGTGTAATCATAGTGTGACGCCAAGTGATCTTAAATGACTCATGGTATTTACAAGACTTATTTTTTAACTGTAACTGTATTGAACTTCTCCAGTATATAATGCTCTCTACTCTGTTGTTAATTAACAACACCTGAAGATGCTATGTTAATAAAAGCGAAAAGCTTTGTGTTTCATAAAGTTTGATTATTTATATTATAATAAATTATTTTTTAAAAATTACATACGTGTTTTAAAAGTGGTTTGGCAGAGTTGCCAAATAGCACGGATTTTTAAATTCATTATCCATCGCATTTTCTTTCTTTCTTTCTTTTTTTTTCTTTTTTTTTTTTTTTAATCTGCTGTTAATTAACAACATCTGAAGATGCTTTGTTAATAATAGCGAAAAGCTTTGTGTTTGATTTTAATAAAGAAATTTTATATACGTGTTTTAAAAGTGGTTTTTTATCCTTTATCCTTTTTTATACCTTTTTTTTTTTTTTTTTTTGATAATTGCTTTCTTGGCAACTGGTTCTTGGGATTTTACATATTTTAAATGGTTTGTTCCTCTTACCTCCAAAACTCCAAAGAAAAGTCAAACTGAACAGCTCTCAATCAGTAACAAGTATTAGATTATTTGCTTTTCATTTCAGCTAGAGTAGGTTGTGGAGTTGTGGTTTATCTGTAATTTATCCCCAATGGAAATATAAAACAGCGATGGAGGAAACTTGCTTTGGTGGAAGTGGAATGTCGGTTTGGCTAAAGAAATGGGGGAATGGTGGGGTTGTGATCTTCGGAAGAAAAAAAGTTACTAGTCTGGGGCCAACTCTAATATCTCGTCGATGAATATAACTAACTTCTTTGTCGCGAAGACACTCACTCGCTAAGTCTCGTAGTTGGGTTGTATTAGGTTGGCGGTTGGGTTGTATTAGGTTGGACACAATTTGAATGGAACTGACATAATCGAAAACTGCCTAGTTCAGATACATAAATAACGATATATATTAATAGAATACGAGGCATTGTCTCTTAGGAAAAAAGGGACTAGTTAAATCAAGTGTATTATAGTAAAATTTCTGAAAAAGTCACTTTGTCTTTTTCAGAAATTTTACTATAATTTTAATACATTTTACAATATGTGTTTTAAAACACGTAGATATAAAACATATTGAGTTAAAAATCTTTTTACAAATGAAATAAATTTGTATATTTCCGCCTTGACTATCAGCATTCCTGGTAATATTTATATTTTATTCCGGAGTAATGTTAGCCCCGCCCATTTCTCACCCCAGTATAAATTTAGAGAAATTTTCTGCAATGTATAATTATGATGAAATAAGAAGAAAAATGTTTTAAAAACATACTGATCTGGAAAAAAGGCGGGGCTGATAAGAAACTCTAGAATAATTTAGAAATATTACTAGGTATGCTATCAAGACTAATCAGGAGAAAAAAAATTTCTTCTTTTTTAACAATTGTGTTTCTAAAACGCAGGTCAGTGTGTATTAAATTATTTTCTATTTATAGATACAGTTAAGCTTGATGTAGATAAAGAAAAATTGAAATTGGCATTCACAAAAGTTAGATCTGGTCGAATCACAGTATCAGATTAATTGGAGCTTTATTGGGTGACAAGGAAGAAACGTGCAGTGCTTGAAGTGTGGAACTATTAAAATATTGCTTTTAGATTCTGAGAAGCTGATGGATTGACGGATAGGTCTGCCCGGTGGTAACAGTTGTGGAAGAACTTGTACAGTAGACATCAAAGAGTCCGTAAAATGTTTGCAGAGAGCTTGTAATGTTTTGTCAAACAGTTTTATATTAAGGTTCTGGATTTCTATATAAGTATATTCAGAAAATAAATAAAAATTCATTAAATATCTAGTTCTGTAAAATAACGCCAGGTTTTTGGTAATATTGCTGAATCTTTAGAATTAATTACGTTTAGGCATTTTATAATGTTAACAGCTTCAGAGATAATTAGTTCTTGAAGATTTTGTGGATTTGAAATCATTTTTGCTTTATCCCCGATAAGTGTTGCGCTGGATTTATCATAAATGAAATTAACTAACCTGAATATCTTTAATATTGCGAATGTGCTCTTGAATTCTTTTACTCATAGATCGTTTAGTCTACCCAATATAATAAAAGATATCATCGTTCAATTCTGCAGGTATTTTATAAATCCCTCCTGTAGGTCAAGTAGAATCACGGTCATTTAAGCTCAATTTTTTAATAGTGATAAAAAAACTAAATAGAATTAAATTTAAATTTTCGAAAAAGTATTATTTAAATATGTAGAATTCATTATAAAAAGGAAGGCTGTTAGTGAATTTAATTTTCGGAGTTAATGAAGTACTGCTTTCATTGGAGAAGACAAGAGTTTATTTTTTATTTTATTAACATAATTAATTATAGTAGTTTTATTGCAACAATTGGTAATACCAATTTGGATAAATTTATTTGTATATTTTCACTAAACTGAAAAGAAATATAATCGAAAGACATACTTGCCAACCTAACCCGGAAAATTGTTAGTTCCCGCCCATTTTTGTACACCATTTAATTTTTAGAATACTTCATTGCAAATATATTTACGATTAAATAAGAAGAAAAGTACACTAAAAAAGAGACTGGTGTGAAAAAATAGGCTGAAAAGGGGTGGAAAAGCACTAACAATCTTCCGGGTTACAATGGCAAGTATGGGAAGATGTAAAAATTAAAAAAAAAAAAAAAGAAAAAGAAAGAAAGAAAGGAAGGAAAAGAATACAAGTACATTTAGATTTATTTGGGCCAGCAAAAGAAGCAAGGATGGGAAAGGAAACAAAAGATTTTTATTGTAAACGTTAAACCAAATAGTCGAATTATTTTTGCTACATTAGATATAAAGATCTAAAAAACCAAAATGGGTAATGTTTATTTAGTTTCACTTTCATATGTAAATTTTATGGAAGGGAATTTTTATAAAAGATATCAATAAAACGCCGGAGGGAATTTCTTGAATATGGCCAATAAAAAAATGTATCATCGATATACCTTCTAAAGGGTTAGTCTTTACTCAAAAAAAAAAAAAAAAGTTAGAAACCCAATTGTTTGAAAAAAAAAAAAAAAATCTGATATATTGATAGTTGAGGCAAAAAGCTTCAAAATGTATTTTAATGGTAAATAAGTTTTTAACACTTTCGTCACCGCTGACGTACAGTCACGTCATTTGAAAATCTGTAATTCCGCCAGTGGGCGTTTCTTTTGCAACTTGTATGTTATTTATTTTTTAAAAATATACACAATATTCATATTTGTACAACCAATATATTATGAATAGAAATGCTTTGATTAAAAGGAGTATAATTGCAATGTATAACCATTTGCAATATAAATCTAAATATAGAAAATTTTATTATGAAATATTGTAACTTTGGAGAATAATGCCCACAGGCGGACTTTGCTGTCATAAAGACAAAAGCATGCGGTTGCGAAAGTGTTAATTAAATATGTGTTATATCTGAGTGTTTTAAAGTGTCTTTTTAACAAATATCAATATAATAGTGCAATAATGATAATAAGATGACATAATCGATTTTTTTTTCATTTTTATTTTAATTGAAAAAAAAAAAAAAAAAAAAAAAAAAAAAAATGTGACTAACATGATGATTTTCTATTCAATACTCTTCAACATTTCAAAAACAGAGTACGTTTCTCATTTCTCTATTTAGGAGATTTATCTGCCCTGCTCTGGTATCACAAAATTATAACACCATCCTATTAATAATTTACAAAAAAAAAAAAAAAAAATTGCCTTATTTTACTAACCACTCAAAAATGAGGGCTGTATTTGTATTTAAGAATTTTATGGCTTCCTAATGTGTATTCCACATTTATAATAATATATCCATATTTTTTATATTTCTGCTATATAATATTTAACTTAAATGTTTGCGAAAAATATAGGTCTAAATCATTCTTGCCATCATACTATTAATATTCCGTAGTATTGTCAGCCCCGCCTACTTTTTCACACCAGTATCTTTTTAGAGTACTTTTCTTCTTATTTACTCGTGATTGCATGTGCAAATATTATTCTAAAAATTTACCGGTATGAAAGAAAAATGGCGAGACTAACAACACTACGGAATATTAATTAGGATGTTGGCAAGTATGGTCTAAATGCTCACATAATATCAATACATGAAAAAAAAGAGAGAGAGAGAGAAAGCGTAATTTAAAGAAAAAGTAACATTATTACTTTATTCTATTCACAATCGTAAAGTTATTTATTTCCTTAGAATACAGTGGTTAAAGAAGGAGGAGGGTTTGGGGGTTCCACCACTAACACACTCCTAAATTTTGCGAATTTGTATTTGAATTTAAGAATTTTTTGGTTTCCTAGAATGCCTTCCATATTTATAATAATCTATCCAAATTTCTTATATTTCTGCTATATAATATTTAAAGTTTGCGGTAACAATAGGTCTAAATTGCTCGCACAATACAATGCGTGCAAAAAAGAGAGAGAGAAAACGTAATTTAAAGTAAAAATAACATTATTACTTTATTCTACTGACAATCGTAAACTTATATATTTCCTTAAATGACAGTAGTTAAAGAAGGAGGGTTTGGGGGTTCCAACACAAACACCCTCTTAATTTTTGAAAAATTCTTGAAAATATTTCAATGAAAATTAATTTTTCACACTCAATATTATGTACATTATTAAACCCTCTTTATTTTTATTTATTTATTTATTTATGTATTAAGTTTAAATCCGCTCAGAATTATTTTTATTATTATTATTTTCGCTAATGTCTTATTTCGTTATGAATTTTGTTGATCTGCACAGTAGACAGAATGTTAAAGTTGTAACTGGGCAATAAATTATGAGAAAGTTTTTCATAAAATCCTCATAACGGTTAAAGAAAAAAAAAGGAGGCGTGATTTACATATTTACTTCAAAAAATTAAAATTTCATGAAGTTAGTAATACCATGTAGTGCTTTAAATCATTATTTCAAATCCGTTAATTACATGTTGCACATTCTTCTTTAATAGAAAGTTATACACAGTACTAACAATGTAAAAACATATATAATAATCTATTTTTTAATTATGGCAACGTTATAACACTTATATAATTTGTATTTTTACAGAATATTCCTTTCAATGGTCTTCTGAAGGACACTAGTGTTAAATATAACTTAAAAAACAAATATGTATATATATATATACACATATATATATATATTCTTTACTATATCATTATTTATTTTAGTTTACATTTAGTTTCGTTTTATTATTTTTTATGTTTATATGCAATATAGATTTGTTATTAACGTTTTAAAAGAGTTTTATTTATTTATTTACATATTATTTTTTTATTTTTTTACCAGAAGTATTTTTAGATATAAATTTAAATAAATAAATTCTTTTGAAATTTACGTTTTCTCTTACATATTTCCGGATATTTTGCTGTTGCGAACTGTTGAAAATGTATAATAGTGTATGTAATAAAGTAGAATGAAAGGAAGTTGCATTGTTGCCAGCAGATGAGGGAAAATTCAGTACTATTTTCGTGTAGGGCGGTATGTAGAGAATCTTAAAGACTGAATTAACATCTAATTAAAAGGTATACATATTATAAAAGAAAATTTTAACGGATTTTTATAAAGCGTTTCATAACTATCAGTTTAATGTTAAATTTAATATAGCAACTGTTTAATAATTTTTATTGACTCTTAGTTTCAGCTTCAATTCTACTCTCATAATTTGTGGCTCAAGCCGTGAAAGATCAAATAGCTGGGATTTTACAATTCAATATCCATTGTATCTTCTTTTTTCTTTTCTTTTCTTTTTTTTTTTTTTTTTTTTTTTTTTTTTTTGTGAAACGTCCTGTTTATCGAATTGACTATCGTATATATCAAACACAATTCTGTTATGTTAGTGGTGATTATAAAATACAAATACGCCTAACTGTTACAACACTGATGAAGTGTATTTATATTACATTTTAGAAATTCATTCAACTTCAGAAACTCATTTACAAAAACAAAAGCCACATTATTTTCACTAAAGGTTCTCACAATAAACAACAAGATCAAGGTTAATTGTGAAATTAAGCTAATAAGCGAATTCTTAAAACAGATTAGCCAACTTGTTGGATCTTGAATACTAATAGTCGGTTCTATTTGAATAGAACGCGCCCTTGTCGCTTTAATTTCGCTAGCGTCTACGTGGTTCTTAAAAAACGGTTTTTGCAAACATGTTTATAAAATGTCCCATTTTATATTCGAAAATGATAAATTTAATAGATATTTTTATCGACAGATAGAACATGGAACCTTTATCTAATATTTTGATATAATTAAAATTGCAATTTTAAAATAAATTGGGCAATTAGACATGTTAAAATGAAGTTACCCCGAAGAGTCAATTGTTTACATCAGCAGGATCACTGAGGACATTCACCATCACTAAAGATATCACTGAGGTCCTATCACTAAGGGCATTCTCAGTGATAATTCTCAACCTTTCTGAATACGTCCACCCCTCAAATCAAATACACGAAGTACACTGATTAAATCTTATTCATAAATGAATTATATTAATATAAATTTACATTTTACTTTATATTAAGTGAGAATGTGTAATACTTTCAGTAAATAAATCTTTTCATACCTCTTTGATATCCTTGCGGTACACATTTTGTGAAGTCTCGCCCCTTAAGGAATTGTAGCCTTCAAGCTGAAATTTGTAGATTACTGAATTAAAAGTACGAACACACGGCTTATTCTTTTCTTCAATTCATGAATCTCCAGAGCACGTAGAATTTGAAAATAAAAAATAATGTATTGATATATTTAGATTATTATATTTCTGTAGTGTTTTACTGTCGTAAACGTATTAAAAAGGGATAAAGGGTTAATATATATAAATAAGAGATAATTAAAATTTGTAAATATGTTTCATATTGTTTCACCACATTGTTTTTGCTGCTTTTCTTAGAGGTTATATTATTAACAAAATAATTTTATCTATTTTAATTAGATTATTTAAATTTTACCCTCAGTCATCGATGCAGTAAATTTCATTGGCATTCAGCAACGTCAAATCAATTATTTAAAACATTGATCATATCCATTTTCTTATTTAAAGTACTGCTTAAAACAAATAAATAAATAAATAAATGCTGAAAGGCAGGACTTATATTCCTATAAACACATATATTTACGTTACCTCAAGCAATATATATGTCAAATGATTTTTTTTTACTTTTATCGTTCTATTATTATGGGGGTTCATACTCTCATGTACTCCTCTGGAGGTACATACCTGCAACATACTAATTAATATTCCGCAGTATATTGTTAGTATCCGCCCCTTTTCACACAAAATTTTATTTTCAAGGAAACACAAGCGTTTTCCAAAATACAAATGTCATTACCAGAAAAAAAAAAAAAAAAAAAAAAAAAACTTGTGTGTAAAAGAAGGAGGTTACTAAGGATATTTGGAAATATTAATAATGATGCTGGGAAATATAGAGATGCCGCCTCTTGTAATGGTTATGATTGCATTAGAAATTTTATGTTAAAAACTATTTTTGCATTAAATATATTTTATTAAATGCATGCAATCTAAATGAAATATACGCTGAGTGAAGGTGCGCAAACTTACACTTTACTTCGTATAGTAATTTACAATGTATATATATATATATATATAAAATCTTTTTTTTTTTTTTTTTACTGATCACCTGAAATAGAGGGTTACATTCAAAAATTCTATTTCACCGTCTAACACATTTATATAAATATATCCATGATATTCCTTCGAGATTTCTTAAATTTTGTCTAAACTAAATTTAACTAAAAATTTTACTATAAATATAGCTTTTTAAATTCGAAAGTAATACAGGATGTCGTACTCTTCGCCCTTTTTTCAGGACATTCTCAGTGATAAAAAATTTCTTCCTTTTTTGCCATCATTAATTTCATGCAGGAATATTTCTGTTATTATATTTATAGTAATGTACCATGATTAAACAGATTTTATAAAAGTAGTGGAGTGGAGCAATAAATTTGAAAGTTTCTCATTCGTGTTGTGTCCTGAAAAATAGACAGAGAGTACAAACCCTGGTAATACAAACGCATGAGAATATAATAATAATAAAAATAACAATAATTATAATAATGATAGAGCTTTTTAAAGAAAAAGGAACTCTGGTATGTTCATCAAATGAGAAATGTAAGATATGACATAGGTCCATCTTTATGAATTTTGTCACACTACGTTAATACGTTACACACAATGTAAAATTGTTAACTTGAAAATGAAATACGTAAACATTGTTTATGAAATCCTTATATGAGTGGAATAAAAGAGGGCGGGAGGCGGAGCGGTCTAAGTAATTTCAAGAAAGTAAAATTTCTTGTAATTTGTTGCTCCTACATTTTCCTTTATTTTTTTCAATCAAAAATTTTGTAATAATTTCTCTCTCTCTTTATATATATATAAAAGCTTGAAAATGTAAAAAGAAATTCTTAGTTGGACAATACTGGTGGATGCATAATTGCACCATCTCATTACTAACCGTACAATTGTTAACGCCCTCTGAAAAAACGCCCCTTTTCTCCCACCACTATATTTTAAGAATTATTCTCTCCAAATATTTTTACGATTAAATAAGACAAAAATTACTCCAAAAAATTATTGGTGTGAAAAAAAAGGCGGGTATCAAAAATTGTACGGTTCATAATGAGATGGTTGGCATGGTGTGGATGACTTTTATAAAACTTGTATGTTCAAACTTTTTTCCTGCGCTATAAAAAAAAATGTATTATACCAGAAAATATTTTCTGTATTATTTATTATTTAATAAATCCATAGCATCAAATATTGTATATTGCTGTTTGTTTCCATTTCCATAACTTTCTAGAAAACTTGCTTCTTGCGAGTTTAAAAAATAATAAAATAAGCGCAAGCGGTAATGGTGAATTGAAGGGAGCTGCAGTGTCCCCAAAAGATGAGGATTTAATGGAAAATTATTTTTTCGTAGAGAAGCTTAAAAATGTAGTATACTAAAAAATTAAAAAGGTAAGTTTTAACCGATTTTTAAAAACATTTCATGACTGTAAATCTAAGGACTGACATGGTAACAAGTGTTTATTAATTTTTATTCACTATTAGTTTTATTTTCGATTCTGTCATGTTTCTCATAAAATTTATCTATAATACATTCTCAGGTTTAGAAAGTTTAAAAACTTTAACTGAATGTTTTAAAGTAAATATACTAATTACTTGTGGTTAAATCATTAAACTGTCGTCGTTCATTTATCTTTTTCTTTTTTTTAAGTGTGCGTGCACTCAGGCACGGACTGGCCAGGTCGACTAGTCGGAAATTGCCGAGGGCCCCCGCCCCAAGGGGACCCCAGAACACCCCGAAAAATAAATATGCTTCTTTATAATTAGTTACATCAGCGTAATTTGACTATTTATTTTCTTATAATCTTACGCATTTACAATAAATTTTTACTCATCGCGTGTTGCGCACTGCTCATAATTTCAGACAAGTTCGCGACCAAAGAACTTAAATACAAACAAACATTGAAGTTTCGTGGTGCGAAACCTGGTCTTTCTTGATTGTTTTCAACTAGAACGCACTCCAAGTCAAGTAGACAATGTTTCATTCTTGGAGCACACTGCTTCATGCTCCATCCTGTATGTTTGCTTTATCCTATCTAAAGTAGCCATGAAATTTTAAATGTAGAGTCTAGATGGCGATAGTTAAGTCTTTTTGAAGTTTCAATTCTTGTTCTCATCTAATATAACCATCGAGCACATATACCAGTAGAGTACGGATTCCCTATACTTACTATGGAGAAAAATTCCCGGAACATCACTGCAGTTCTTACGCCTTCTTTTGGAGATAACCTTGCCTCATGGCTGCATTTGAATTTTAACATCGTTGACGGCTGTTATCGATACTTTTAATCTTTCTGCTCGGGAATTTGTGTGTGCTTCTACAAGTATTTCTTGTGCGACTTTTTGTGAACTGGACCATCTTTTTTCTAAAAGTACGTGACTACACTACAAGATAGTTCCGGTGTCCTGAAAACTTTTTATGTGTCAACGTTTTCTACAGAACTTGCTGTGTAACCATAGTGTGACGACAAGTGATCTTAAATGACTCATGGTATTTACAAGACTTATTTTTTAACTGTAACTGTATTGAACTTCTCCAGTATATAATGCTGTCTACTCTGCTGTTAATTAACAACATCTGAAGATGCTATGTTAATAAAAGCGAAAAGCTTTGTGTTTGATTTTAGTAAAGAAATTTTATATACGTGTTTCAAAAGTGGTTTTATACCTTTTTTTGATAATCGCTTTCTTGGCAACTGGTTCTTGGGATTTTGCATTTTTTAAATGGTTTGTTCCTCTTACCACCAAAACTCCAAAGAAAAGTCAAACAGAACAGCTTTCAATCAGTAACGAGGATTAGATTATTTGCTTTTCATTTCAGCTAGCACATGTTGTGGTTTGGGTTTAATTTATCCCCAATCGAAATATAAAACAGCGATGGAGGAAACTTGCTTTGGTGGAAGTGGAATGTCGATTTGGCGAATGAAAGTGGGAATGGTGAGTTCGTGATCTTCGGAAGCAAAAATGTTACTAGTCCGGGGCCAACTCTAATATCTCGCCGATGAATATAACTAACTTCTTTATCGCGAAGACGCTCACTCGCTAAGTCTCGTAGTTGGGTTATATTAGGTTGGCGGTTGGTTTGTATTAGGTTGGACACAGTTTGAAAGGTACTGACATAATCGAAAACTGCCTAGTTCAGATAGATGGATAACGATAAATATTAATAGAATACGAGGCATTGTCTCTTAGAAAAACGGGACTAGTTAAAACACATGTTATAGTAAAATTTCTGAAAAATTCATTTTGTCTTTTTCAGAAATTTTACAATGATTTTAATACATTTTGCAATACCTGTTTTAAAACACGTAGATATAAAACATATTGAATTAAAAATCTTTTTACAATTGAAATAAATTTGAACATTTCCGCCTTGACTATCAGCATACCTGGCAATATTTATAATTTATTCCGGAGTAATGTTACCTCCGCCCTTTTCTCCCCCCAGTATAAATTTAGAGAAATTTTCTACAATGCATAATTATGATGAAATAAGAAGTAAATGTTTTAAAAACATACTGATGTGAAAAAAAAGGCGGGCTAATACTAAACTCCGGATTAAATTATAAATATTACCACGTATGCTATCAAGACTAAACAGGATTTTTTTTTTATTTTTTGTTTACAATTGTGTTTTTAAAGCGCAGGTCAGTATGTATCACAATATTTTCTAATTATACATACAGTTAAGCTTGATGTAGATGGAAAAGTATTGGAAATGGCATTCACAAAAGTTAGTTCTGGTCGAATCACAGTATTATATTAATTGGAGCTTTATTGAGTCACAAGGAAGAATCGTGCAGTACTTGCAGTGTGGAAATTTTAAAATATTGCTTGTAGATTCGGAGAAGCTGATGCATTGACGGATAGGTCTGCCAGGGGGTAACAGTTGTGGAAGAACGTGTGCAGTAGACTTCAAAGAGTCCGTAAAATGTTTGCAGAGAGCTAGTAATGATTTGTCAAACAGTTATTTAAAAAGGTTCTGGACTTCTATATAAGTATATTCAGAAAATAAATAAAAATTAATTAAATATCTGGTTCTATAAGATAACGCCAGGTTTTTGGTAAAATTGCTGAATTTTTAGAATTAATTACGTTTAGGCATTTTTTAATGTTAACAGCTTCAGCAATAATTAGTTCTTGAATATTTTGTGGATTTGAAATCATTTTTGC
The DNA here is from genome assembly GCA_963930645.1 of Salticus scenicus. Lineage (NCBI taxonomy): Eukaryota > Metazoa > Arthropoda > Arachnida > Araneae > Salticidae > Salticus > Salticus scenicus. Next base: position 172,382,852 of record OZ005660.1, on the reverse strand, counting down.
TTTATCCCCGCTAAGTGTTGCGCTGGATTTATCATAAATGAAATTAACTAACCCGAACTTATTTCTTCTTTAACATTGCGAAAGTGCACCTGAATTCCTTTACTCAGAGATCGTTTAGTCTAGCCAATATAATAAAAGATATCATCGTTCAATTCTGCAGGTATTTTACAAATCCCTTCTGTAGGTCCAGTAAGATCACGGTCATTTAAGCTCGAATTTTTAATACTGATAGAAAAACTAAATAGAATTAAAATTAAATTTATGAAAAGCAAATATTTAAATATGTAGAATTCATTATAAAAAGGAACGTTGTTAGTGAATTTAATTTTAGGAGTTAATGAAGTACTGCTTTCATTAAAGAAGATAAAAGTTTATTTTTTATTTTATTTCATATTTAATTATTGTAGTTTTATTGCAACAATTGGTAAGACGAATTTGGATGAATTTATTTGCATAGTTTCGCTAAACTGAAAAGAAATATAATCGAAAGACAGACTTGTCAACCTAACCCGGAAGATTGTTAGTTCCCGCCAATATTTGTACACCACTTAATTTTCAGAGTACTTCACTACTAGTATATTTACGATTAAATAAGAAGAAAAGTACTCCAAAAAAAGACTGGTGTGAAAAAATAGTCTGAAAAGGGGTGGAATAGGACTAATTATCTTCCGGGTTACAATGGCAAGTCTGGGAAGATGTTATAAAAAAAAAAAGAAAGAAAGAAAGAAAGAAAGAAAAAAGAAAAGAAGTACATTTAAATTTATTTTAGCCAGCAAATGGAGCAAGGATGGGTAAGGAAACAAAAGATTTTTATTGTAAACGTTAAAACAAATAGTCGAATTATTTTTGCTACGTTAGATATAAAGATCTAAAAACCAAAATGGGTAATGTTTATTTGGTTACACTTTCATATGTAAATTTTACGGAAAGGAATTTTTATAAAAGGTATAAAAAAAACTCAGGAGGGAATTTCTTGAATATGGCCAAGAAAAAAATATCTCCTCGATATATCTTCTAAAGAGTTAGTCTTTACTCAAAAAAAAAAAAAAAAAAGTTAGAAACGAATTGTTTAAAAAAAAAAAAAAAAAAATCTGATACCTTGATAGTCAAGGGAAAAAGCTTCAAAATGTATTTTAATGGTAAAGAAGTTTTTAACACTTTCGTCACCGCTGAAGTGTATTCACGTCATTTGAAAATCTGTAATTCCGCCAGTGGGCGTTTCTTTTGCAACTTGTATGTTGTTTATTTTTTTTAAATATACACAATATTCATATTTGTACAACCAATATATTATGAATATAAATACTTTGATTAAAAGGAGTATAATTGCAATGTATATCCATTTGTAATATAAATCTAAATATAGAAAATTTTATTATGAAATGTTGTAACTTTGGAGAATAATGCCCACAGGTGGACTTTGCTGTCAAAAAGTCAAAAACATGCGGTTGCGATAGTGCTAATTAAATATATTTTATATCTACCTGCTTTAAACAATCTTTTAAGCATATATTATTATAATAGTGCAATAATGATAATAAGATGGAATAATCGATTATTTTTTCCATTTTTATATTAATTGGAAAATATATATATATATACATGACTAACATGATGATTTTCTATTCAATACTCTTCAACATTTCAAAAACAGAGTACGTTTCTCATTTCACTGTTTAGTAGTTTTATCTGCCCTTCTCTGGTATCAGAAAATTATAACACCATCCTATTAGTAATTTTCAAAAAAAAAAAAGAAAGGAAAAAAAGAAAATCGCCTTATTTTACTGACCACTTAAAAATGAGGGCTGTATTTGTGCTTAAGAATTTTTTGGTTTCCTATTGGTCTTCTACATTTATAATAATATATCCATATTTCTACTATGTGATATTTAACTTAAAAGTTTGCGATAAAAATAGGTTTAAATCATACTTGCCAACATACTACTAATATTCCGTAGTATTGTAGCCCCGCCTCCTTTTTCACACCAGTATCTTTTTAGAGTAATGTTCTTTTCATTTACTCGTGATTGCATTTGAAAAACATTATTCTAAAAATTTACCGGTATGAAATAAAAATGGCGAGACTAACAACACTACGGAATATTAATTAGGATGTTGGCAAGTATGGTCTAAATGCTCACATAATATCAATACATGAAAAAAAAAAAGAGAGAGAGAGAGAGAGAGAGAGAGAAAGCGTAATTTAAAGAAAAAGTATCATGATACTTTATTCTATTCACAATCGTAAAGTTATTTATTTCCTTAGAAGACAGTGGTTAAAGAAGGAGGAGGGTTTGGGGGTTCCACCACTAACACTCTCCTAAATTTTGCAAATTCGTATTTGCAATTTCCGTTTAAGAATTTTTTGGTTTCCTATTATGCGTTCCATATTTATAATAATCTATCCAAATTTCTTATATTTCTGCTACATAATATTTAAAGTTTGCGGTAACAACAGGTCAAAATTGCTCACATAATCAACACGTGCAAACGAAAACAAAAAAAAAAAAAAAAAAAAAAGAGAGAGAGAGAGAGAGAGACAGAGAGAGAAAGCGTAATTTAAAATAAAAGTAATATGATTACTTTATTCTACTGACAATCGTAACGTTATATATATTTTTAAAATACAGTAGTTAAAGAAGGAGGGTTTGGGGGTTCCAACACAAACACCCTCCTAAATTTTGCAAATTTCTTGAAAATATTTCATTGAAAATCAATTTTTCACACTGAACATTATTAAACTCCCTTTATTTTACTTTATTTATTTATTTATTTATATCTTAAGTTTAAACCCGCTCCGAATTATTATTATTATTATTTTCGCTAGTGTCTTTTTTCATTATGAATTTTGTTAATCTGCACAGTAGACAGAATGTTAAAGTTGTAACTGGGCAATAAATTATGTAAAAGTTTTTCATAAAATCCTCATGACGGGTGAAAAAAAAAAAAAAAAAGAAAAGAAAAGAAATGAAATGAAATGAAGGGGAGGCATGATTTACATATTTCCAAAAAATTAAAATTTCATGAAGTTAGTAATACCATGTAGTGCTTTAAATCATTATTTCAAATCCGTTAATTACAGGTTGCACATTCTTCTTTAATAGAAAGTTATACACAGCACTAACAATATAAAAACATATATATTAATCTTTTTTTTTATGGCAACGTAATGTTATAACACTTATATAATTTGTATTTTTATAGAATATTCCTTTTGATGGTCTTCTGAAGGACACTTGTGTTAAATATAACTTAAAAAACAAATATATATATATATATATATATTCTTTACTATATCATTATTTATTTTAATTTACATTTAGTTTCGTTTTTTTATTTTTTACGTTTATATGCAATATAGATTTGTTATTAACGTTTTAAAAGAGTTTTATTTATTTATTTACACATTTGAGTAATTCTCTGAAAAGTGGTCATTTCATGTCCCAGTAATCTTGATGACATATTTTTAAAATCTCAAAAACAAAAAGCTGTCAGAAATATCAATATTAATTACTTATGCATATAAACTGTAACTCTTTGGTTACTAGAATTTAGTTATAATTTTAAAATATTTTTTGAAATGCAAAATATCATTCCCTCACTGTGTCCCCATTCACACATGTAAGTAAATAAAATGGTTTCTGTGGTATTAAAGCACGTATATTTAGATTATTTTAATTGAAAATTTATTAAACATACTTTAATAAATATTTATCCATTATGCTACATTTATATATTATGCAATGAAAGAAATTAGAACACACTTTATTGTTGTCCCTGGTATTAGATATCATTCCCTCATCAAACTATAATTACACCCCTACTTGCTCCATTAATGGCAGCACGTGCTTTATATAAGTCAAACTTAATTTGTATAGCAGCAAAGTAAAAAGCCATTTTGTGTTTTGTTCGAAACTTTTTACAATGAGTTGCCTAAGGCTCTCAAACGTTACATTGAAATACAGTATTTTTATTATACGTCATTCCCTCATTCATTATAAAGTTAACTAAAAGAAATCAAATTTGCTTTTTTATGTTATTATAGTAATAAAAATATGTTTTAATAAATATTTAGTGTTTGAAAATCCAACTAAACCTAATCATATTTTTATACAGTAGTTTCTAGAAGAAATTTGTCATTCCCTCACAATCATTCCCTCATTTTTCTAATTAATAAAAATTATACTATTTCAAAAAATTATCAGATGCAGTTTGGTTTACATTAATTTAATTAACTGTAATGTATGTGTACATGCACAAAATTAAAAAATAAATAAAAATAAAAAAAATTATGGAGCAATTTTATTTCGGCTAACTTTTCTTTTTTATTAAAAAAAAAGCCCACTTTTCAGAGAATGACCCATTTATTTATTTTTTTTTTTTTTCACCAGAAGTATTTTTAGATATAATTTTAAATAAATTAATTCTTTTAAAAGTTATGTTTGATCTTGCATATTTCCGGATATTTTGCTGTTGCAAGCTGTTGAAAATGTATAATAGTATATATGATGGAGTAGAATGAAAATCAGTTGCATTGTTGCCAGCACATGTGGAAAAATTCAATACTATTTTCATGTAGAGGGAAAGACTTAATTAACAAGTAATTAAAATATATATTTTTTAAAAGAAAATTTTAACCGATTTTTATAAAGCATTTCATAACTGTCAGTTTAAAATTAAATTTAATATAGCAACTGTTTAATAATTTTTATTGACTCTTAGTTTCAGTTTCGATTCTACTCTCATAATTTGTGGCTCAAGCCGTAAGAGATCAAATAGCTGGGATTTTACAATTCAATATCCATCGTGTTTCCTTTTGTGTGTGTGTGTGTGTGTGTGTGTGTGTGTGTGAAAAGTCCTGTTTATCTTACTGACTATCATATATATCAAACACAACTCTGTTATGTTAGTGTTGATTATAAAATACAAATGCTCCTAACTGTTCCAACACTAATGAAGTGCATTTATATTACATAAATTTAAAATTTCAGTCAACTTCAGAAACTCATTTACAAATACAAACGCCACAGTATTTTCTCAAAAGATTCTCACAATAAACAACAGGATCAAGGTTTATTGTGAAATTAAGCTAATAAGGGAATTCTTAAAACAGATTACCCAACTTGTTGGATCTTGAATGTTAATAGTCGGTTCTATTTGAATAGAACCCACCCTTGTCGCTTTAATTTCGCTAGCGTCTACACGGCTCTAAAAAAACGTTTTTGCAAAGATGTTTATAAAATGTCCCCTTTTATATTCGAAAATGATAAATTTAATAGATATTTTTATCGATAGATAGAACCATAGAACCTTTATCTAATATTTTGATATAATTAAAATTGCAATTTTAAAATAAATTGGGCAATTAGACATGTTAAAATGAAGTTTCCCCGAAGAGTCAATTGTTTACATCAGCAGGATCACTGAGGACATTCACCATCACTAAAGATATCAGTGTGGTCCTATCACTAAGGGCATTCTCAGTGATAATTCTCAACCTTTCTGAATACGTCCACCCCTCAAATCAAGTACACCCCTGACAAGTAGACTGATCAAGTAGACTGATTAAATCTTATTCATAAATGCATTATATTAATATAAATTTACATTTTACTTTATATTAAGTGAGAATGTGTATTCCTTTCAGTAAATAAATCTTTTCATACCTCTTTGATATGCTTGCGGTACTCATTTTGTGTAGTCTCGCCCCTTAACCCTTTCCGGCGCAAGACAATTCGGTTCCTTTAAATTACACAGCCACCAGAATTCGTGAACTATATTAAAGTTAAGGAAATTTTGAATTTTAAGGTTAAAAAAACCGGCATTTTCTGATATGTTAATGACGTAAGTTCTTTCTAAAAAATTTCTGAGATGAATTCTTGCAGTTTGGAAGTGAAATTAGGTGGTATAAAATATATCCCACCGCGCATGAAAGGGTTAAAGAATTGTAGCCTTCAAGCTGAAATTTGTAGATTACAGAATTAAAACAACGAACACACGGCTTGTTCTTTGCTTCAATTCATGAATCTCCAGAGCACGTAGAATCCGGAAATAAAAAATAATGTGCTGCAAGCTGTATTGATATGTTTAGATTATTATATTTCTGTAGTGTTTTACTGTCGTAAACGTATTAAAAAAGGATGAAGGGTTCATAATATATATATAGATAAAAGATGATGAAAATTTGTAAATATGTTTCATATTGTTTCACCACATTGTTTTTGCTGCTTTTCTTAGACGTTATATTATTAACAAAATAATTTTATCTATTTTAATTAGCTTATTTAAATTTTATCCGCTATCGATACTGTAAATTCTATTGGCATATAAATTAAGCAATATCAAATAAATTATTTAAAACATTGAGCAAATCCATTAAATTAAATAAATTAAATAACTGCTTAAAAAAAAAAAAAAAAAAAAAAAAAAAATGCCGAAAGACAGGGCTTACTTTCTTTTAAACACATATTTTTACGTTACCTCTAGGAATATGTCAAATGATTTTTTTTACTTTTATCGTTCTAATATTATGGGGGGTTATACTCTCATGTACTCCTCAGGAGGTACATACCTGCAACATTCTAATTAATATTCTGTAGTATATTGTTAGTATCCGCCCCTTTCTACACAAAATTTTATTTTCAAGGAAACACAAACGCTTTCCAAAACACAAATGTCATTAAAAGAAAATAAGAAGAAAAATACTAAAAAAATAAAATAAAATAAAATAAAATAAAACCTGGTGTGGAAAAGAAGCAGGGTACTAAGGATATAACGAAATATTAATAATGATGCTGCGAAATATGGAGATGCCGTCTCTGATAATGGGGATGATTACATTAGATATTTTATTTTAAAAACTATTTTTGTATTAAAAATATTTTATTGAATGCATGCAATCTAAATGAAATATATGCTGAGCGAAGGTGCTCAAACTTACACTTTATTTCCTATAGTAATTTTCAGAATATATATATATATATATATATATGTGTATGTATGTAGGTATATATATATATATATATATATATAATCTTTTAGCTCTATTTTACTGACCACCTGAAATAGAGGGTTACATTCAGAAATTCTCTTTTACTGTCTAACATATTTATATAAATATATCCATGATATTCCTTCAAGATTTCTTAAATTTTGTCTAAATAAAATGTAACTAAAAATTTTACAATAAATATAGATTTTTTTAATTCTAACGTAATACAGGATGTCGTACTCTCCGCCCTTTTTTCAGGACATTCTCAGTGATAAAAAATTTCTCCCTTTTTTGCCACCATTAGTTTCATGCAGAAATACTTCTGTTATATTTATAGTAATGCACTATGATTAAACAGAGATTATTTTATAAAAGTAGTGAAGTGGTAGCAATAAATTTCAAAGTTTCTCATTCGTGTCGTGCAGAGTTGCCCACTTTTATTATTTATTCCGGAGCATTGTTAGCCCCGCCCTTTTCTCCCACCGGAAATTTCAAAGAAGGAATTTTTCCCTTATTTAACCTTTGTCACATATTAAAGAAAAATGTTCTATAAAATTTCTGGTGCGAAAACAAAGCGGAATTGAAATTGCTCCGGAATAAATTATAAAAGTTGGCAACTCTGGTCGTGTCCTGAAAAATAGACAGAGAGTACTAACCCTGGTAATACAAACGCATGAGAGAAAATAATAATAATAATAATAGAGCTTTTTAAAGAAAAAGTAACTCAGATATGTTCATCAGTTGAGAAATGTAAAACATGACATAGGTCCATCTTTATGAATTTTGTCTGACTATACGGTACACAGAATGTAAAATTTTTCTATAAAGAAGCTTAAAAATGTAATATATAAAAAAATAAAAAAGGATAACCGATTTTTAAAAACATTTCATAACTGTAAATCTAAGAACTGACATAACAACAAGTGTTTATTAATTTTTATTCACTATTAGTTTTATTTTCGATTCTGTTTTCATAAATTGTGTCTCAAGGTTCAAGCCATGAAGATAATAAGTGGTTTAATTAAGATAATTTCTTCGGTATGTGTATAAATAAATTATTTATATTTTTAACAGTAGGCTAATGGAAATGGTAAACTAATACTAATATAGTGTCTACTTATTTTGTTATTATCATATTTCTCATAACATTTATCTATAATACATTCTCAGGTTTAGAAAGTTTAAAAATTTTAACTGAATGTTTTAAAGTAAATATACTAATTACTTGTGGTTAAATAATTAAACTGTCGTCGTTCATTTATCTTTTTCTTTTTTTTAAGTGTGCGTGCACTCAGGCACGGACAGGCAAGGTCGACTAGACGGAAATTGCCGAGGGCCCCAGAAAACCCCGAAAAATAAATATACTGCTTTATAATTACTTACATCAAAGTAAATTGACTATTTATTTTCTAATAATCTTACGCATTTACGATAATTTTTTTTCTCATCGCGTGTTGCACAGTGCTCATAATTTCAGACAAGTTCGTGACCAAAGAACTTAAATACAAACAAATATTGAAGTTTCGTGGCGCAAAACCTGGTCTTTCTTGATTCATTTCAACTAGAATGCACGCGAAGTCAAGTAGACAATGTTTCATTTTTAGTGCGCACTGCTTCATGCTTCATCCTGTATGTTTGCTTTCTCCTATCTCAAGCAGCCATGAAATTTTAAATGTACCGTCTAGATTGCGATAGTTACGTCTCTTTGGAGTTTCAATTCTTGTTCTCATCTAATATAACCATCGAGCACATATACTAGTGGAGTACGGATTCCCTATACTGGCTATGGAGAAAAATTCCCGAAACATCACTGCGGTTCTTGCGCATTCTTTTGGCGATAACCTTGCCTCATGACTGCATTTGGCTTTTTAACTTCGTTGAGGGCTGTCATCGAGACTTCTAATCTTGCTGCTCGGGAATTTGTGTGTACTTCTACAAGTATTTCTTTGCCACGTAGTTCTAGTGCGACTTTTTGTGAACTGGACCTTCTTTTTTCTAAAAGTACGTAACTACACTACAAGATAGTTCCGGTGTGCTGAAAACTTTTTATGTGTAAACGTTTTCTGCAGAACTTGCTGTGTAACCCTAGTGTAACGCCAAGTGATCTTAAATGACTATTTGACTTAAATGACTAAATGATATTTACAAGACATATTTTTTAACTGTAACTGTATTGAACTTCTTCTGTATATAATGCTGTCTACTCTGCTGTTAATTAAGAACACCCGAAGATGCTATGTTAATAATAGCGGAAAGCTTTGTGTTTATATTAATAAAGAAATTTTATATACGTGTTTTAAAAAGTGGTTTTATACCTTATTTTGATAATCGCTTTCTTGGCAACTGGTTCTTGGGATTTTGCATATTTTACATGGTTTGTTCCTCTTACTACCCAAAACTCCAAAGAAAAGTCCAGCAGGGTAGCTTTCAATCAATAACAAGGATTAGATTATTTACATTTCATTTCAGCTAGAGTAGGTTGTGGAGTTGTGGTTTGTGTGTAATTATCCCCAATCGAAATATAAAACAACGACGGAGGAAACTTGTTTTGGTGGAAATGGAATGTCGGTTTGGCGAATGAAATGCTGGAATTGTGGGGTTATAATCTCCGGAAGCAAAAAGTTTACTACTCCGGGGTCAACTCTAATATCTCGGTAATGAATATAACTAACTTCTTTGTCGCGAAGACACTCACAGGCAAAGTCTCGTAGTTCGGTTGTATTATGTTGGCATTGGGATGTATTAGGTTGGACACAATTTGCATGGAACTGATATAATCGAAAACTGTCTAGTTCAGATAGATGGATAACGACAAATATTAATAGAATACGAGGCACTGTCTCTTAGAAAAAAGGGACAGAGTTAAAACATGTGTATTATAGTAAAATTTCTGAAAAATTCACTTTATCTTTTTCAGAAATTTTACTATGATTTTAATACATTTTACAATGCATGTTTCAAAACACGTAGATATAAAACATATTGAATTAGAAATCTTTTTACAATAGAACTAAATTTGAACATTTCCGCATTGTCTATCAGCATACCTGGTAATATTTATAATTTATTCCGGAGTAATGTTAGCCCCGCCCTTTTCTCACCCCAGTATGTATTCACTGTAAAAAAATAACTATTACCAGCTGCAAGAAACTCACTGTGATTGGAAAAAATAATTAATTTCTCCAACAACAGAGAGATTTTTGCAGCTGGTAATAGTTATTTTTTTACAGTGTTTAGAGAAATTTTCTACAACGCATAATTATGATCAGGATTTTTTATTTTATTTTTTTTTTTTTTTACAATTGTGTTTCTAAAGCGCAGGTCAGTATCTTTCACAATATTTTCTAATTATAGATACGTTTAAGTTTGATGTAGATAGAGAAAAATTGGAAATGACATTCACAAACGTTAGTTCCGGTCGAATCACAATATTAGATTAATTGGAGCTTTATTGGGTCACAAGGAGGAAACGTGCAGTGCTTGAAGTGTGGAACTGTTAAAATATTGCTTGTAGATTCGGAGAAGCTGATGCATTGACGGATAGGTCTGCCCGGGTGTAACAGTTGTGGAAGAACTTGTACAGTAGACAACAAAGAGTCCGTAAAATGTTTGCAGAGAACTTGTAATGTTTTGTCAAACAGTTATTTAAAAAGGTGTTGGACTTCTTTATAAGTATATTCAGAAAATAAATAAAAATTAATTAAATATCTGGTTCTATAAGATAACGCTAGGTTTTTTGTAAAATTGCTGAAACTTTAGAATTAATTACGTTAGGCATTTTTTAATATTAACAGCTTCAGAAATAATTAGTTCTTGAAGATTTTGTGGATTTGAAATCAATTTTGCTTTGTCTCCCATAAGTGCTGCGCTGGATTTATCATAAATGAAATTAACTAACCTGAACTTATTTCTTCTTTAACATTGCGAATCTGCTCCTGAATTCCTTTACTCAGAGGTCGTTTAGTCTAGCCAATATAATAAAACATATCTTCGTTCAATTCTGCATTTATTTTATAAATCCCTCCTGAACGTGCAGTAGGATCACGGTCATTTAAGCTCAATTTTTTAATACTGATAGAAAAACTAAATAGAATTAAAATTAAATTTTCGAAAAAATAACATTTAAATATGTAGAATAGTAGAGGAGAATGGCGGTTTCAAGAGCTGCGGCGTTGCGGCGCTCACGTGACCGGAAGTGGGCGTGGTCATGGGGCGTGGTTGTGACGCCATCGAGTTGAGTTGAGATGTTTCATGCTGAATGTTGAGTTGTTGGGTGCTGCCGTATTTAGTTTCGGTTTCATTTTATGAAAGATGAGGAGGGTTTTACTTTAAAAAATGGCAACACCGAATTTCGTTTTATGGAATGGCAACGATTTTAGTTTCGGAATCGGGACTTTGAAAAATTTTGGCTTAAAAAAATGACGAGGGTTCTTATTCGTTACAGAAAATGGTCAAGTTACTTTTCTTCGAATGGCATCGATTCTTTTAGTTTCGGAATGTGGACTTTGAAAATTTTTTGACGCAAAAGATAATGAGGCTAAATTATCGAGGAAGACTATGCAATTAATACTTAATTAGGATATAATTAAAATTAAATATGTTTTTTAATCTCTTTTTTTTCCGACATCAATGTCAGGTGTTTATGACTCATTCTTTCATGTTGGTACAAGACTTTTTCATGTTAGAACGCGAGTCATTAAGAGTTTATTAATATGCTATTTTATATATTTAAAATATTCATTTAGTTTTAAAATTTCTTTTTTCTATTACAATTAATAACACGTGCGCATGACTAATTCATTGGTGTTCGAACTCAGACTCACTCATTATGATTGAGCATGAATTAAATAATTATTCATTATGAATTCAATAATTATTAACTAATTAAGATGTTGAGATGCAAATAATATCCAGTACATTCAAAGAGATGTATAATTTTTATTACTTTATGACGTGGGTGAGGCCCATAACCGGAATTTTGAAAACTAATACGAATAATCAAATATTCCTCATTTTTTCAATAATCTTTAAAAAATTTGTCAAATATTGTTTATTTTATTTTATTTTTTATCTCTTTTCTTTCTCCTTCTTCTTGCTTTCTCTCTCTCTCTCTCTCTCTCTTTTTTTTTTTTTATTAGCAAATCAATAAAACTGTGTAAAGAAAAATATAAAATGCATGAATTTAAAAACTGTTAATGTAAAACTCTTCCTAAATAATATCAGGTCTAATCAAGAAGTAACTTTGAAAAACGATATTTTAGATATGTTCATTATAAAGAGATAGGTTTTTAAAAGATTCAGTAATACCTATTGACATAGATTTCACTAAATGGGTTTTTCAGTGAACGTAAATCCCTTCAAACAATACAATGGAAATCTGAAGGGGTTAGTTATCAGTCTTCTTTATTCCCCATCCCCGTGTACACTACCTCTGGAAATTTCGCCTGCACGTGCCCACTGTAACTTATCCTTTCAACAATAACAAAAAGAAAAGAAAACAGGGGATATATTCCATGAAGATTTGCTTTTGTTTTGAAAATCCCCAATATTTCATAGGTATGGGGTAAGCGACTCCGATTTATAATCGTGTATACATTTTTAAGAAAAGAGATAAGAATTTTGTTTGTTACTACTTGTACAAATTCATGCAGCCCACAAAAGATGTTCTAGATCTTTTAAACATATGTTTATTGTCAATTTTAATCTTCAAACTTTATATAAGGTAAACTCCCCATGCATTTTTTCCTTGAATTGATATGCTCATAGTAAAGAAAGAACAATAAAGAATAGTAAAGAATAATAGTAAAATAGTTTGAGTGAAAGTTAAAATTGCACATCTTTTAGAAATTTAGGCGGTTAAATCAGTTATGATTGCACACTTCGTGGAAATACCTATATGAAACTAATATGCTTCTATATAAGTAAGTAGACCTTTTAAAGAGGTTTACTTTCATTTCAGCATTTAGTTTACTCAGTTGATTCGAAGACATAGAAATTTTGTAATTATTTATATGAAAGTGTTATAGTTGCGAATTCGTTGAATTTTCTTAGGCATTCATTTAAACTTAAAGAGATGGACGATATGTCCAGTATGGATTTAAATTTTTTTGATAGTGTAACAAATACACAAACGCTTAATTATATTGATGAACAGTTGTGTGACGTATTACCTACATCTGTTTCTGTCACTGAAACTGCTATTCTGACACCAGTGCCCGAGGAGTTCAGCAAAGTATCTAATGAACTATTGCCTGATTCACCTGTTCCCAGCATTAATATGGACAATTTGTCTAGTCAAGATTTAAAATTTTTAGATGACGTCCCGATGAAATCCCCGGAATTTCACAATTACACTGCTGAACAGTTGTTTGGTGCTTCAGCTATTCCTCTTCCTCCCGTTTCAGAGGATTCCATGAACTCATCTTTCAGCCATAGTGAACTGTTGCCTGAATCACCTGTTCCCAGCATTAATATGGACAATTTGTCTAGTCAAGATTTAAAATTTTTAGATGACGTCCCGATGAAATCCCCGGAATTTCACAATTACACTGCTGAACAGTTGTTTGGTGCTTCAGCTATTCCTCTTCTTCCCGTTTCAGAGGATTCCATGAACGCATCTTTCAGCCATAGTGAACTGTTGCCTGATTCACCTGTTCCCAGCATTAATATGGACAATTTGTCTAGTCAAGATTTAAAATTTTTAGATGACGTCCCGATGAAATCCCCGGAATTTCACAATTACACTGCTGAACAGTTGTATGGTGCTTCAGCTATTCCTCTTCCTCCCGTTTCAGAGGATTCCACGAAAGCGTCTTTCAACCATGGTGAAGTATTGCCTGATCCTACACCTAATCCCCAAGTCTGTATGAGAGGTGCAAATTTAAATTTAGATGCATCTAAAAAAAATCCGTACATGTGTGGAATTTGTGCGAAAACGTTTTCACGTAGTTTTGATTTAAGAAGACATATTTTGTCATTACACGAAAACAAAACGTTTACTTGCCACATCTGCGAGAAACAATTCTCTAGAAAAGATGTTATGTTGCGTCATGTAAAATCACATGAAAGGTCTGCAACGAAACGTGCTTCCGAAAAAACAGGGGAACCTTCTTCCAAAAGACCAAAGTACGAGAAACCCATAGTGTCATTACCAGAAAGTGAAAATGCTCTTAATGTAATGAGAACTTTTCGTCTGGAAAACACTGATTGTTTCAAAGAAATTTCATCATTTTTAGATAACCTTAAAGAGAAAATAATTGATCAAATAAAATTTATAATCGCTAATCAGGACGTCAAAATAAATTTTAGATTATTTTGTTTATACGAAAAATTAGCCGACGGAAATTATATACAGGACATAAAGTTCTTCAAAACTAAGAATGAAGCTATTTTACCATCAACGGATTTATCCGAATTGTATGCTCGTACTTCAAAGAAATTACTAAAAGAAGCTGATGACTTCGAACAGAAAGAGTCGGGGTGGAAGTTGGTTGAAATATTGTACTTAGAGATGCGAACAAACCGATACAATCCATTAAGAGCTTCATCTTATATTCCTCTTCCTGAAAAAATTATAGAAAAGCATGCTGTCATCAATGTTCAGAACGATGATAACATGTGCTTTAAATGGGCAGTACTGTCAGCCCTTTATCCCGTAAGCACATGCAGTAACAGAACATCAAGTTACGCACAACACCAGAATTCTCTGAATTTCGCCGGGATTTCTTTTCCCATGAATATAGCGGATATTCCAAAATTTGAAAAGTTAAACAACATTGGAATTAATCTTTTTTATCTAAACAACAGACTGGAAACTTGCCCTTTAAAAATTTGTAAAACTGAAAATTATTCAAATTACGTGGACCTGTTGTACTTGAAAGATGAAGAAAAAACCCATTATGCATGGATAAAATCCTTATCGAGATTATTAAGTTCGCAACTTTCAAAGAAAAAAGCTAAGAAATTTATTTGTCGTAGATGCCTGAATTCATTCGGTTCGCAAGAATTACTGGAAAAACACAGTATATTATGCAACGAACATGACTCGGCAGCAGTTAAAATGCCTACTGAAAACGAGAAAATAGTGAGGTTCAAGAATGTTAAACACCAACATATGATACCATTCATAATAGTTGCTGACTTTGAGGCTTTGACGAAACAAATTGATACTTGTGAGCCCCATTCTAGCTCATCGTACACCATGCATTATCAAAAACATGAAGCTGTATCTTTTGCATATTACATTATTTACCAACATGGATTTTACAAGCCCCCCGTCGTATATCGTGGTGAAGATGCTCCAAAAGTGTTTATGGAAATGCTCATTAGAGAGGTGAATGACATCCAAAAGATATACACTACAAACAAACCGGTTGAAATTCTCAGCGAAACACAAAAAGTAATGCATTTGGAAGCTACCGTTTGCTACCTTTGTAATGAAAAATTTGTCAAAACGAATTGGAAAGTTTTAGATCATGACCATGTAACAGGCGAGTACAGAGGACCAGCATGCAACAACTGTAATTTAAAGTGCAAACTTCCACACTTCGTACCTGTGTTTTTACACAACTTATCGGGTTATGATGCTCACTTTATTGTAAAAGAATTGGGTTTTGACGAAAAACGAATTTCAGTGATCGCTGAAAATGAAGAGAAATATATTTATTTTGGAAAACAAATTGGAAAATTAGAATTAAGATTTTTAGACAGTTTCCGATTCATGCCTATGAGCTTAGAATCATTGACCTCTAATCTCAGTAAAGACCAGTTCAAATACATGAAAGCATTTTTTCCATCATCAAAAGTAGATCTGTTACTCAGGAAAGGTATTTTTCCTTATGATTACATGAACGACTATTCAAAATTCAAGGAAACTGCTCTGCCTTCCAAAGAGGAATTTTATAGCATTTTACAAGAATCGGAAATTTCTGATGAAGATTACTTACATGCAAAACGAGTGTGGGACGAATTTGAAATATCAGATCTTGGAGATTATACAGAACTCTACGTCAAAACAGACGTTCTTCTTTTAGCTGATGTATTAGAGGCTTTTAGAAAAAAATGCCATGAGACATACGGTTTAGATATGGCGTGGTATTTTACGGCTCCAGGCCTTTCATGGGATGCCATGCTGAAGCATACGAAAATTGAAATCGAATTGTTAACGGATTACGAGATGCTGCTTTTCGTGGAGAAAGGAATTCGTGGTGGTATTTCACAATGTAGCCATCGCTATGCTGTAGCGAACAACAAGTTTCTACCCAACTTTAATCCTGAGGAGAAAGAATCATATTTGCTTTACTTAGACGCCAATAATTTGTATGGGTGGGCCTTAAGCCAAGCACTCCCCCTTTCAAATTTTCGATGGTGTGATACTTCAATAGACGTGCAAAACATTCCCGATGATGCAGAGACTGGTTATATTCTGGAAGTTGATTTGGAATATCCGGATTGTCTCCACGATCGTCACAATCAATATCCTTTAGCCCCCGTGAGTGAAGTACCTCCCTTTTCAAAAGAAAAGAGACTTCTTCTCACTTTAGACAACAAAACTCGATACGTTGTACATTACCGAAATCTGAAGTTTTATTTAAAGCACGGACTAAAACTGAAGCAGGTTCATAGAGTTCTTCAATTCACCCAAAAGACTTTCCTTAAACAATACATAGACCATAACACCAACCTAAGGACAACAGCCAGTAATAACTTTGAACGCAACTTTTATAAACTAATGAATAATAGTGTTTTTGGAAAATGTATGGAAGATGTGAGAAGGAGAAGAGACATCCGCCTCTGCAGTAACACCCAAACAGCCGAAAAATTGATATCTAAACCTAACTTTTTGGATAGAACAATTTTTTCGCCAACACTCGCAGCGATACACTTGCAAAAAACGGAAATCAAATTCAAAAAACCAATCACCATAGGTATGGCGGTATTAGATATTTCGAAAACTTTGATGTATAGCTTTTTCTATGAATTCATGAAATCTACATACCAGGAAGAATTCAAACTGCTTTATACAGATACAGATTCCTTCATATTCGAAATCAATACACCTAACGTGTATGACGATATTAAACGTAATATTGAAAGATTTGATACCTCTGATTATTCAGAAAATAATATATACGACATGCCACGCTGCAACAAAAAGAAATTAGGACTCATGAAAGATGAATGCAATGGAGCTATAATGACAGAATTCGCAGCAACGCGCAGTAAAGTGTATAGTTTTAAAATTCTTGAAGGAGATACAGCCAAAAAATTGAAAGGCATAAAGAAGCATGCTCTTAGAAGAATAACCTTTGATGATTTTAAACAATGCGTCTTAAATCGCACCCAAAAATTAGCCAGCATGCAAACCATACGAAGCAATAAACATAATATTTTCAGTTCAAAACTGAACAAAATGGCTCTTTCACCACACGATGAAAAGAGATATATTTGTGCGGATGGCATAAATACTTTGGCTTGGGGCCATCATAAAATTCAATCACTTTAGGATGTGTTAAAATGATTTTTTCTCTTTTTTTTAATTCATTTGAAAAGCTTGTAAGTAGATTTTTAAATTTAATAAATCCTTTGTTTAATCTTTAACCACTGTATTTTTTATGTGTAAGTGTAATTTCTTTAAACTATTTTAAATAGGATCAATCTCGAATTGTTTTATGAAACTAATAAAAAAAAAAAAAAAAAGAAAGAAAGAAGAAAGAAATCGTTTATTACTTTTCAAATTTTTAATATTTTAGAAACTTTTAAATTTTTAGTGTGATAAATAAATGAATTTTTTTCTTCTTTCTTTAATACATGATATTATGTTTCATTATATTAAAAAAAAAAAAAAAAACTTAGTAAGGATTTTTTTTTTTTTTTCTGAAAAAAGGAAATGAAAAAAAAAAAAAAACTGTTTGAAAATATCTTATTTGTCTACTGTAAAAAAGTAAAAAAAGAAAAGAAATACACTGCATAGAGTTTATTTAAATTAATGATTTATTTATTCACAAAGGCTCCCATTTTACATTTGATTTTCTTTTTCGTTTTTTAATAACAGTTGGAGATACAATTTCACGTTTGATTTCTGTACTCAGCATATGTTTATTTTTTATATAATGCTTTGGAATATTCAGATCTTGAAGAGCTTGTAAAAACTCATTTTTTGCATTGACAGTCTTAGATTTATGACTTGAGAAAATGAAGTTAAACAAATCAGCTAAATTCGAATTCGGGTATTTCTGATCCTTATAAAATATTTCGCCTCTGTCATTCCAACGAATTGTGTTTGGGTGAGACTTTAAAATTTGCAGTAAACTATTAGCCTGTCTCATCATTTGTTTCGGTACAGCATTTAAAATAGTCTGACTGTAATCTCCTTCGGATTGTTCACCAGATATTTCTTCATTTTTAAGAGATTCTTGTTTAGGTATATTTTTAGGATCTTGTTTTTCTTCTTCTGTAGATGACGCAGCCAGCCAAGGTAAGTTGAATTCCTTTAAATTAATTTTTCTTTTTAATAATTCGTAATATTGTTGAACTTTTTCATGATCAGGCAGAGTACTTTTTAAAATTTTCGACATGGCTATATCGAAATCCGTCATCTGCGTTTCATCAGGCACATGTTTAGAAAAAGTTTGTTCGGGAACTAATGCATACTTCTTAGCGTACTCCATTAATTAAACTTGTCAGAGCTGTAAGCGCAGCGGGAATTAGTATATTTAAAAAACCTCCGTGCTGTACGATGATTTTCTTCTTAGTAAATAAACTGCCTTTTCGAGTGCCTATTTTTCGTAAAGTGGATTTATATTTTCCCAAAATATTTTTTTGATGTTTCGTTAAAGGAACGTTGCCTTTTAAAACGTTTAAGGTACACTCGCAGATTGCTTTTACGCAACTGGTTGATAATTTTTTTAATAAATGTTTGCGTAATGGTTTTGGACAAGTCTTTATCAGCTCTAAATCTCGAAGTTGTTTCTTGGATAAAGTCATGTTATCAACTGATTCATGCATATGTGTGATTTCTTTATTTATAGCTTTTTAAATTTATACACGTATTGCGTTTGATTTGGTAATATCTGCGTTCTCAAACGCAAGTCTTCTGGGGTTTCATTTCGTAAATCAATTAATAAATATGAATGCGGTTTACGCGTGGCATCCTCGTAGACTTCTTGAAAAAACTTGTTTTTTCGTGGGTATAACTGTCTACCTAAATGCATATCTTGACTTAGATCTCGACGGTTCTTGAATAATACTAAGTATTGAGCATTTAAAGAAACATCACGCATTTGATTACCCTTGTAAAATAAATTCTGTGTGATAAAAATAACGCTAAGATTTAAGTGATGACTACCTTTAGTAAACAGATTGGTTAACTGCTTGTCATTAGCACATTCAGCCATAAGATCATCTATTATAAACAATGTATTTTCTGTTATATGCTCTTGGTAATTTGAAGGAAAACCTTCTACAAATGTTACATGGGGTATTTCATTATACAAAGGTTGATGAATGCCGTAAAACCACACAACTTTATCAATTTTGGGATAAAACATTTGCTTTCTATAATACAGTAAATCACATAGAAAAAATGTCTTTCCCGATTTAGTTGGTCCAGCAATCACCATTGTAAATGGGTGTTGCAATCTAGGATACTCCATTATAAATAAACGCAGACACAGTATGTGCAGGATTAAAATTATTTATTGATAAAAGTTGGCATATACACGAAATCGCTTGGCTACAAAATTATAGACACGTTGGTCGTTACACACATTTTTTGTTACAAACGAAGATAAAATGCATTGAAGAGTTTTACCTCTACATTTGGAATACAAATAAAAAACACAATATTGTCCACACACAGCCGTTACATTACTTTGAAGGCTTAAAGGATTGTAGAATATTTCTGAATATCTGGAAGCGAAGTCTGAAATAGGCCCTTTAAAAAACGCTGGTTCGTTTCCATATGAATCAAAGAACTCCACTTTGTCAGGTGATGGCAGAAAAAATGCCACCCAATGGCTTCCCGGTTCTGTAGACGTATCCACATTGCATACGAAGCAGGCAGGATAACGTACGACCCTCTCAGGTAAATGATCACACGGAAACACGTCCAGAAAATATTTTTTCGTAAATATGTCATGTGATAAAATATTTTTTATCTGATTCGTGTTCATTTTCAATTAGTTAGGAAAGTCACATAAAACATGCCTTGATTTGGTAATTTCTATTATGTTTTCAAATTCTGCATAGACGAATACGGAAAGAGTGCTTGTCAAAGGAGTAGAAAATTTAATTTCAATTCTTAAATTACCTTGGTGCTGTAAATTCAGATGAGGCCCGTCGCACAAATCAGGACTTAAGTCAAAAGCATATAATGTATGTCCATTCGCAAAATCTTCACGAGTTAAATAAATTCCGGTGTCTCTGTTAAATCCCGAAAACAATCGATGATAGGCTGTTATATAATTTTTTTCTGAGAAATTCAGCTCTAGAGGCTTGCTTGGTACAGGTTGTTCATCAACGTATAGGCTTAGAAAGTTTACATTATGATGATTAAATAAAAAAGGGTTTAAATTATACTGACCGTTCATAGCGGCATTTTCTAATAAGCCTACGACAACACGTTTCGGCATAGGACCTAAAAACACATTATCTTGCATAAATGACCAACTTCCTGATGAAATGGAATAAGTTTTGCACAGTACTCGATCTATAGGATATTTAGCAGTATTCTTTTCTAAGGCTTTAGCGTGACCCAAGGAAACACCGGCGCTGACTTTTACTTTGCGAATAAATAAAGAAGCATGTTTCAGTATGACTTTGTATTCTTTAATTGGTTGACCTGCTTGTGCTGGTAGACTAGCCATAAGACAAAAACTAGGTTTACTACGTATCATCTTTATTTTTAGATCTACCATATTCAGTAAAAGGCGATTTTGTTGAAAAATATCACAATGTAAGGGTCCAATCATATCTAAAATTTTGCTTTTAGAAGTTAAGTCGTAGCGTTTTTTAAGTCCAGGATTTCCATCTTTCACTTGTAAAGGGTCCGCAACAGCTAAGAATTCATCTTTATAAAAGCATTCACAAGTTAACAGACTCTTTTTTGCCTCTTCACCATAATTCAATAGCGTCTCAATGTAAGCACGGTAGGGATAGGTATTACTAGATGAGGATACGACTCTTTCGTTGAGGCTCACATCTACTTGTGAAAACAAGGCATGTAGAAATAGATTAACGGGGGCTATGGGTTCGTTGTCAGGTAAATCTGAGCCGTCCGACTTGGTAATTTTCACTTTCACATAGAGGTAAGAGGAGGATAAATCGATATAATCTTCACCGTTACCAGATATGTTATATTCCACAGGTCCGTTTTCAGTTATATTAGCTAGTGGATGGTATTCGACGAAATATCCTTTTTCAATAGCCGTTTGTGTAGGAGGAATCAAAAATAAATCTAATTCGGATTTGACACAAGCAACAGAATCTTTATGAATGAGACCTGACATTTTTAAGCAAAAATATCGTGTCCTTTTACTTTCTTGGTCTTAGTTCGAATGATACGCTTTTGAGGCTTTTTCCGCTTTTTATTTCGTTGGCCAGAACCAATCATAGATTTCACTTTTGTCGCAGCCTTATCAGTTAAGTTTTGTCCGGCTTCCTTAAATCGTCGCTTAGAGGCCGCTTTAATGTCATCACCACGTGACAGGTCGTTCAGTATATCTACACCGCTATGGAACAGTTGTTTTCCCACAGCTTTCGCTCCCGATTTGAAAAGAGGAACTGCGGCACGGAAAAGCGATCGGAAAAGTCCACCAAAACCATATCCTTTCTGAAAAGTGGTGCCTTGATAATAATTTAACCCACTTCCAGACTGATGGTTATAATAATCTTCAAATGACTGATTACAACATTGATAGGGAACAAACATTATGACAGATACTTTTGGCGAAAATGAAGTTTCACGTACGATCGTCCACGTTCAAATGGCGTTAATTCGCCGATGTGAGTTCTTATAACGATTTCTAAAGTGTCAATCAGTTTTCGACTGACAGGTAAATAATGTGGTCTGTCATATTTCATGCAAATCACTTCACCGTCTTTTCCCGTAACATTCACAATACGTAAAAGCGGAGCTAATACATCTCCAATAATTTGCGGTTGAACTATATCAGAATAAACCATCAGTACTCTATAGTGAGCGCATGGATCTGCCACATACGGACTTTCGATTGTTAGTTCTCTGTTGGCATCGGGAGATTTAATTTCACATGGATCAAATCCTAGCATCTGAGCTAAACTGTCATGCAATATCACTTTAGCATTATTTTTCACGTTAATCTGCACCCTTTTTGTGACTGTGTTGTAGGTAAAATAAATTTTATTTAGATGATCTCCAATTTCAATTGCTTTCAAAATATCAGGTACTGACTCATAAAATCCGGAAGGAATTCGTCTTCCTAATTTTTTTCCATCATTTAAATCAAAACCAATTAAATTATTGGTGTGATTCACGTTATACCAAGTATGGGGATAAATAAATTCGACTAATCCCACTTCCCATTCTCCTCTCAGTTCGATGGGGGAAGGTAATCTTGTAACAAAATGAGAAATTTTATTTTCGGGAAAATAATTCGTTGAACTATCAGAGGGTAACGTCACGTAGAAAGACATGTTGATAAATGACATTGAAAACTCCTTTTTCTTTTACTTATAAGGAAAATAAATTGGACGATGGTATCCACTGATCAAATTTAGATGGATAACCTTTAAATTTGACTTTATATTCCACACGGTTCTGTTTTGTGCGCTTTCTTAATATTTTTTCAATGGCATAGTCCTGTTTAGGTCGCACCTTTTGAAGTTCTTGCTCGTAAAATGTGCCTTGAATAGGTTCGTCCAACAAGTCTTTGATTCGGTATACAGGTGGATTTCTAGGAATACACTCTGTTACTACGAACAGTTCTTCAGTCCAATTCGTTTCATATCCTTTTTCAAATGTTAATTTATGTTTGGATACGCGTACGGTATCCCCCACTTGAAAATTAAATGGTTTTCTTTTCTCGTTTTTAATATTTCCGTATAAGGTAAGCAATACGTCTCTTTCATTTTCCGGCGTCACTTCCGAAGGGGCTCTTTGTATACTCGAATGGTAAGTATTATTATAACTTTGCAATAGCTGGTCTAACACATTCAGGTAGTGATATGTATGATTCTGAGTAAAATATTTCCACATTTTTGTTTTCAATGTACGATTAAAGCGTTCCACCACTGAAGCTTTAGTATTATTAAAAGTTGTGAAAAATCGAACACCTTGCTGCTTTAAAAAGTTTTGAAATTTATAATTTTTAAATTCTGATCCCTGGTCAGTTTGCAGAATCCTTGGCTTCCTCGTCGAAAAAATAGTTTTAAACGCATCCACTATGTCGTCACCTCTTTTTGATTTTAAGGGAACCGCCCACGCATGTTTAGACAGAATGTCTATGCAAGTTAGAATGTAACGGAAATTTTGATTGTACTTTTTCAGAGAACTTAAATCGGCTAGGTCGGCTTGCCATTGTTGGTCGATCGAACCCACCACTACTCGATTGGTTGGAAATTTCTTCCTGGCAGGCTTGTGCAGAGTATATGAATCTATTCCCGACAACCATTTCTGAATTTCTTTCTTCGAAACTTTGCCTTTTGTGACACGGTGTAAAGCATTTAATCCTCCAAAACTTGCTGCATGACTCGGCGTTTGATAGGTCGACTTTATTACAACACAAAAAATTTTTTTTTCGTCACATTAATTCGAAATGACAATTTTTCCCCTCATAATGAGAATGTGAAATTTCCGGTTTCATTTAATTTTAAAATAAAATCAATTGGTAATTTGTTGCTGCCAGTAAAAATATAAATTATGCTAAACAAAACACATAGTCCGATGTATAAGCTAATCACATTAACAACTTCCTCTCTCGGAGGCATCCTCTAGAATAAACATTTTTTATGAAGTGTTCGTTTATTTATACCCTAAAATCTGAGAAAAAGTCATAGCGTCATGGCTTAGTGATTAAATTTCTATGAATCACTAAGCCATGATACTATTTTACTCAGGTTCGATCCCACTCACCGCACAAAATAATTAATAATAACTCATTTTAAATCTCGAAACTAAAGTTTCGTCACTTTACAACAGATGGCAGCAATTAAATATGAAAACAATTTTAAACTTCTTAAAATTTGACTAAAATTTCTGAACTACCCTCAATACAAAAATAAATAAATTGTTTTGCCTAAGAAGAAATTTAATGATTATTTTTTTTAAACTCCAACAACCTTTTTGTTAATAAAGTAAAAGTAGAAATTAAAATAAATAAGTAAATAAAACTAAAATAATAAAAAACTTTGTAACAAAAGAAAACAGACAATTATATGAAAACTTAATTTTTAATATTAAACTAATCTCATGGGGTCAGAATCTGACGCCACATACAATTCAATAGCAGATTTATATATGTTACACATGTTCAAAGATTGCACAAAACTTTCATTAATATAATTACAAATTTGAATGTTCTTTTCAACATAGTCTTTTACAAAATTGCATAAATCCACTTTTAAAAGTGCTCTTTCACCATAAATTTGAGCTCTAATTTCATTGTTTTGAGTTACACACTCATGTCCAAGTTGATTTCCTAACTCCTGGTCGCAGCCATTACACACGAAAATACTTTCAATGTTTCTATTGAGATAATCACTTAAGAGCTCAGACATTGAAGTCGTTAGAATAATATCAACATCGGCATTGTTTTCACAGACGTAACCCGGCGGAATTCTATTTCTTACTTCTCTGAACAACATTCTTCGGAAAAGGCGATCAAACATGACTCTCACAGCAAAAGAAGTGATATCTTTGCGAATTTTTTTGAGTTCATTCCATTCTGATTCACTTATTACGCAGATAGAAGGCACAAATTTTCTCGAAAAGTCACTTTTCTGAAAGAAACGTTGTAGAGAGATACATCTAGCGTCATTGATACTTTCTGTAGATAACAATAAGGAGTTTTCAATTACAATCACATCTCTTAAATCCGATGGAGAAATAGAATCCATTGCAGTAGAAAGTGCTAGCCATAGGGATGTAGTTAAACTAATTCCACGTTTCGTTGGTCTGAAACACCCAGATGGATCAGGTTTATACAACCTAATATGAATTCGAATCACATCACAGAAATCAGAAACACTAACATAGTTGTTTTCACCCAAATAAAATAAATTTTCTGGAATATAATCTAGATTAAAAGAAGAATCCTTCATGGTGTCCTCAGTAAAACATACCTTTTTGGTTGAATTAACAACGCTAGTATCGGCATTACGCTTCATCGACATTTTGAAAAAAGTTTAACGAGGTGCTACACGTACAAGAGAAAAGCAGCAACTGACGAAAATCTTTGCTTCCAACTGAAAATTCATTCGGTGTTGCCATTCTTTAAAACAGCAATTTAGTGTTGCCATTTCTTAAAATATAAGACGGTGTTGCCATTGTCTAAAATAAAACATTGTTAAACTTTTACGGAAAATTCAAAATCGAAACCTGCAGAGTACTACAACTCAACTTTCAGCTGAAAATTAAATTTTAATTATATCTTAATTAAGTATTATTTATAATCTTCCCTAATGAACATTTCATTTAGAAATGATACAAGTTCTAACATGAACGAGTCTTGTACCAACACGAAAGAATGAGTCATAAACACCTGACATTAATGTCGGAAAAAAAAAAGAGATTAAAAAACATATTTAATTTTAATTATATCCTAATTAAGTATTAATTGCATAGTCTTCCTCGATAATCTAGCCTCATTATCTTTTGCGTCAAAAAATTTTCAAAGTCCACATTCCGAAACTAAAAGAATCGATGCCATTCGAAGAAAAGTAACTTGACCATTTTCTGTAACGAATAAGAACCCTCGTCATTTTTTTAAGCCAAAAATTTTCAAAGTCCCGATTCCGAAACTAAAATCGTTGCCATTCCATAAAACGAAATTCGGTGTTGCCATTTTTTAAAGTAAAACCCTCCTCATCTTTCATAAAATGAAACCGAAACTAAATCCGGCAGCACCCAACAACTCAACATTCAGCATGAACCATCTCAACTCAACTCGATGACGTCATGACCACGCCCACTTCCGGTCACGTGAGCGCCGCAACGCCGCAGCTCTTGAAACCGCCATTCTCCTCTACTTAGAATTCATTATAAAAAGGAAGGTTGTTAGTGAATTTAATTTTAGGAGTTAACCTTTCAGTCGCAGTGTTCTCGTTGATGGAACACCTAATTCTAATTCTCAAGTGCAAAAACTTATCCCGGAAATTTTTTAGCAAAATTTTGCATTTATAAAATAGCAGAAAATGCCCTTTTTTAAACGTGAAAATTTAAAATTTCTTCTATTTTAATTATTTTCGTAAATTCCGGTGGCAGTGTAATTTAAATGATCCGAATTATTTTGCGCCGCAAAGGGTTAAAATACTCCGGAATAAATTGAAATGCAGAGCCTGATTAAGGGGGAAGCACACAATATTTATACTTACACCGTTATTTTTTAACAAATACTTTCCTCCTATAATAAACAGAAATTCTCATTGAAAATTATTTTAAAAGAATTCTGGTGTCTAATAACGGTGAGTAAATTGGATTGTTTTACACCATTCATTTTTTATAAAAGACACTTCCTGTCAAAGCGTGGAATTTCTATGACATGGAGTAAAAAATAATTGTAAAAATATTCCGGTGAGAGCGGAGATAATGTGTGCTTCCCCCTTAATCAGCTGTGTTGAAATGTTGGGATCTATGCAACTTTTACGAGTTTTTGTTGTCGATAATGTTTACTCATAAAGACTGATTGCTGATTTATTTATTAAATTAAATATTATTTGAATTAAATAAGGTTTACTTACAGATGTTTTAAATCGAAAATTTCTCGAAAAGGAACAATGCTAATTTCTTACTTTTTAAATATTTATGATCAGCTATGTGTCTAAATGCCATTTTTAAAATTAGTTTAGTAATTTTTAAAATAAATTAAGTAGTGAACGTTAAAGGGTTAATGAAGTACTGCTTTCATTGGAGACGATAAAAGGTTATTTTTTATTTTATTACCTTATTTAATTATAGTAGTTTTACTGCAACAATTGGTAATACCAATTTGATAATTTTATTTGTATATTTTCACTAAACTGAAAAGAAATATAACCGAAAAACACATTTGCCAGCCTAACCCGGATGATTGTTAGTTCCCGCCAATTTTTGTACACCACTTAATTTTTAGAGTACTTCACAGCAAATATATTTACGATTAAATAAGAAGAAAAGTACTCTAAAAAAAGAGTCTGGTGTGAAAAAATAGGCTGAAAAGGGGCGGAAAAGGACTAACAATCTTTCGGTTTATAGAGGCAAGTATAGGAAGATGTAAAAATTAAAATAAAATAAAGTACTTTTATATTTATATTTGGGCTAGCAAAAGAAGCAAGGATGTGTAAGGTAACAAAAGATTTTTATTTTAAACCTCAAACCAAATAGTCCAATTGTTTTTGCTACGTTAGATATAAAGATCTAAAAAACCAAAATAGGTAATGTTTGTTTGGTTTCACTTTTATATGTAAATTTAATGAAAGGGAATTTTTATAAAAGATATCAATAAAACTCAGGAGGGAATTTCTTGAATATGGCCAAGAAAAAAATATATCATCGATATATCTTCTAAAGGGTTAGTCTTTACTCAAACCAACAAGTTAGAAACCCAATTTAAAAAAAAAAAAAAGAAAAAAAAGAAAGAAAGAAATTCTGATACCTTGATACCTTGAAGTTTCCCCGAAGACTCAATTGTTTTTATCAGCATTATCACTGAGGACATTCACCATCACTAAAGATATCACTGAGGGCATTCATTCTCAGTGATAATTCTCAACCTTTCTGAATGCGTCCACCCCTCAAATCAAATACACAAAGTAAACTGATTAAATCTTATTCATAAATGCATTATATCAATATAAATTTACATTTTACTTTATATTAAGTGAGAATGTGTATTCCTTTCAGTAAATAAACCTTTTCATACCTCTTTGATATGCTTGCGGTACTCATTTTGTGTAGTCACGGCCCTTAAAGAGTTGTAGCCTTCAAGATGAAATTTGTAGATTACAGAATTAAAACAACGAAGACACGGCTTATTCTTTTCTTCAATTGATGAATCTCCAGAACACGTAGAATTTGGAAATGAAAAATAATGTGCTGCATCTGTATTGCTATATTTAGATTATTATATTTCTGTAGTGTTTTACTGTCGTAAACGTATTAAAAAGGGATGAAATGTTAATATATATAGATAAAAGCTAATTAAAATTTGTAAATATGTTTCATATTGTTTCACCACATTGTTTTTGCTGCTTTTCTTAGACGTTTTATTATTAACAAAATAATTTTATCTATTTGTAATTAGATTATTTAAATTTTATCCTCGGCCATCCATGCAGTAAATTCCATTGGCATATGCATTCAGTAACGTCAAATAAATTATTTAAAACATTGAGCAAATCCATTTTCATATTTAAAGTACTGCTTTAAAAAAAAAAAAATAAATAAATAAATAAATAAATGCCGAAAGGCAGGGGTTATTTTTCTTTATGTATGTATGTTCGGTTTATGGCATCAGGTGTCGCCTTCCGACAGAATCCACAAGTCTGTGCCAGGTCTTCCGGTCATGGGTCCACTCTTCTTCCAGACCCCTATCTTTCGTCGCTTTTTTTACGTTATCCATCCAAGTCTTTCTTGGTCTTCCTCGTTTTCTTTTCTGATTTGGTATATAGTTAGACGTGATTTTAGGTAATCTTTCATCGTTCATTCTTTTAATATGACCAAACCCGATTAATTGCTTTTTTTGAACCTCATCTAATATGGTTTCCTTTATTTTCATCATTTCTCTGATTCTCTCATTTCTCACTCTCTCCATTATTGATATCCTGCATGATCTTCTCAGGGCATCCATTTCAAGCGCAGCCAATTTCTTTTTTTCCGTCTCCATAATTCTCCATCCCTCTGCTCCATACAACAATATGCTTTTTACAATGGAGTTGTATATATTATACTTTCTCGTCCTAGATAACTCGTCACTCCACCAAATCGAATTTAATAGTTTTACCGCTTTTCTTCCATGACAGATTCTATTCTTCATATTTTTCTTTAAACACATATATTTACGTTACCTCAGGCAATATGTCATTTGATTTTTTTTTCCTTTTATCGTTCTAATATTATGGGAGTTCATACTCTCATGTACTCCTCTGGAGGTACATACCTGCAACATTCTAATTAATATTCCGTAGAATAATGTTAGTATCCGCCCCTTTTATACAAAATTTTATTTTCAAGGAAACACAAACTCTGTCCAAAACACAAATGTCAGTACCAGAAAATAAAAATAAAAATACTCAAAAAAAAAAAAAAAAAAAAAAAAAAAAAAAAAAAAAAAACTGGTGTGGAAAAAGAAGGGCGGTACTAAGGATATTAATAAATATTAATAATGATGCTGGGAAATATAGAGATGCCACTTCTAATAATGGGGATGATTGCATTAGAAATTTTATGTTAAAAACAATTTTTGTATTAAAAATATTTTATTAAATGAATGCAGTCTAAATGAAATATATGCCGAGCAAGGGTGCTCACACACACACATTATTTCGTATAGTAATTTACAATATATATATATAATCTCTTTGCTCTTTTTTACTGACCACCTGAAATAGAGGGTTAATTCTCTTTTACCGTCTAACGCATTTATGTAATTATATCCATGATATTTCTTCCAGATTTCTTAAATTTTGTCTAAATTAAATGTAACTAAAATTTTTACTATAAATATAGCTTTCTTAATTATAAAGTAATACAGGATATCGTACTCTTCGCCCTTTTTTCAGGACATTCTCAGTGATAAAAAATTTCTTCCTTTTTTGCCACCATTAATTTCATGCAAAAATACTTCTGTTATATTTATAGTAATGTACCTTGAGTAAACAGAGATTATTTCATAAAAGTAAAGTAGTGGAGTGGTAGCAATAAATTAGAAAGTTTCTCATCCGTGTCTTGTCCTGAAAAATAGACAGAGAGTACAAACCTAGGCAATACAAACGCATGAGAGAAAATAATAATAATAATAATAGAGCTTTTTAAACAAAAAGGAACTCAGTTATGTTCATTAAATGAGAAATGTAAAACATGACATAGGTCCTCCATCTTCATGAATTTTGTCAGACTATACGGTACACAGAATGTAAAATTTTTAACTGGGAAATGAAATACGTAAACATTGTTTATGAAATCCTTATATGAGTAGAATAAAAAAGGACGGGAAGTAGAGCGGTCTAAGTAATTTCAAGAAAGTAAAACTTCTTGAAATTTCTTGCTCCTACATTGTCTTTCACTTTTTTCAATCAGTAATTTTACAATAATTTCTTTCTCTCTTTATATATATGTATATAATAGAAGCTTGAAAATGTAAAAAGAAATTTCTCTTTGGACAATAATGTTGGATGCATACTTGCCAGCATCTCATTAATAACCGTACAATTGTTAACGC
This sequence comes from Salticus scenicus, assembly GCA_963930645.1. NCBI lineage: Eukaryota > Metazoa > Arthropoda > Arachnida > Araneae > Salticidae > Salticus > Salticus scenicus. The sequence goes on along the minus strand of OZ005660.1, from coordinate 172,352,249 downwards.
CTCTTTTCTCCCACCACTATATTTTTAGAATTATTCTCTCCAAATGTTGTTACGAATAAATAAAAGAGAAATTACTCTAAAAAATTATTGGTGTGAAAAAAAAGGCGGGTACCAAAAATTGTACGGTTCATAATGAGATGGTTGGGAAATATGTGGATGACTCTTATAAAACTTGATAGTTCAAACTTTTTGTTTGTGCTATAAAAGAAATGTTTTATACCGGAAAAATTTTTCTGTATTATTTTAAATTTAATAAATCCATAATATCAACCATCATAATCCTCTTCATTTAATTCCTCTATATTTCTGGAAAACTTGCTTTTTGCAAGTTTACAAAATTAAAAAGAGCGGTAATGGTGAGTCGAAGCTAGCTGCAGTGTTCCCAAAAGATGGGGAGGAATTCAGCATTGTTTTCGATGAAGGAGGATTTAAAAGAATTTTTTTTTTCATAGAGAAGCTTAAAAACGTAATATACTAAAAAATTAAAAAGGAAAGTTGTAACCGATTTTTAAAAACATTTCATAACTGTAAATTTAAGGACTCACATAACAACAAGTGTTTATTAATTTTTATACACTATTAGTTTTATTTTCGAAGATTCTGTCATGTTTCTCATAAAATTTATCTATAATACATTCTCAGGTTCAGAATGTTTAAAAACTTTAACTGAATGTTTTAAAGTAAATATACTTGTTACTTGTGGTTAAATCATTAAACTGTCGTCGTTCATTTATCTTTTTCTTTTTTTTTTTTAAATGTGCGTGCACTCAGGCACGGACTGGCCAGGTCGACTAGTCGGAAATTGCCGAGGGCCCCCGCCCCAAAGGGACCCAAGAACACCCCGAAAAATAAATATACTGCTTTATAATTAGTTACATCAGTGTAATTTGACTATTTATTTTCTAATAATCTTTCGCATTTACAATAAATTTTTACTCATCGCGTGTTGCACAGTGCTCATAATTTCAGACAAGTTCGCGACCAAAGAAATTAAATAAAAACAAATATAGAAGTTTCGTCGTGCAAAACCTGGTCTTTCTTGATTGTTTTCAACTAGAACGCACTCCAAGTCAACTAGACAATGTTTCATTTTTGGAGCACACTGCTTCATGCTTCATCCTGTATCTTTGGTTTCTCCTATCTGTAGCAGCCATGAAATTTTATATGTAGCGTCTAGATTGCGATAGTTACGTCTCTTTGGAGATTCAGTTCTTCTTCTCGTCTACCATAATCATCGAGCACATATACTAGTAGAGTACGGATTCCTTATACTGGCTATGGAGAAAAATTCGCGGAATATCACTGCGGTTCTTGCGCTTTCTTTTGGCAATAACTTTGCCTCATGGCTGCATTGGACTTTTTAAATTCGTTGACGGCTGTTATCGAGACTTCTGATCTTCCTTCTCGGGAATTTGTGTGTGCTTCTACAAGTATTCTTTGCCATGTAGTTCTGGTGCGACTTTTCGTGAACGGGGATTTCTTTTTTCTAAAAGTACGTCACTACACTACATGATAGTTCCGGTGTGCTGAAAACTTTTTATGTGCCAACGTTTTCTACAGAACTTGCTGTGAAACCCTAGTGTGACGCCAAGTGATCTTAAATGACTCATGATATTTACAAGAATTATTTTTTATCTGTAACTGTATTAAACTTCTTCTGTATATAATGCTGTCTAATCTGCTGTTAATTAACAACATCTGAAGATGCCATGTTAATAATATCGAGAAGCTTTGTGTTTGATTTTAATAAAGAAATTTTTGTATACGTGTTTTAAAAGTGGTTCTATACCCTTTTTTGATAATTGCTTTCTTGGAAACTGGTTCTTCGGATTTTGTATATTTTAAATGGTTTGTTCCTCTTACCTCGAAAACTCCAAAGAAAAGTCAAACAGAACAGCTCTCAACCAATAACGAGTATTAGATTATTTGCTTTTCATTTCAGCTAGAGTAGGTTGTGGAGTTGTGGTTTATCTGTAATTTATCCCCAATGGAAATATAAAACAGCGATGGAGGAAACTTGCTTTGGTGGCAGTAGAATATCGGTTTGGCGAATGAAAGGGGGGGGGGGGGATGATACGCTTGTGATCTTAGGAAGAAAAAAGGTTACTAGTCCGGGGCCAACTGTAATATCTCGTCGATGAATATAACTAACTTCTTTGTCGGGAAGACGCTCACTCGCTAAGTCTCGTAGTAGGTTATATTAGGTTGGCGGTTTTGTTGTATTAGGTTGGACACAATTTAAATGGAACTGACATAATCAAAAACTGCCTAGTTCAGATACATAGATAACGATAAATATTAATAGAATACGAGGCATTGTCTCTTAGAAAAAAGGGACTAGTTAAATCAAGTGTATCATAGTAAAATTTCTGAAAAAGTCACTTTGTCTTTTTCAGAAATTTTACTATAATTTTAATACATTTTACAATACGTAGATATAAAACATATTGAATTAAAAGTCTTTTTACAAATGAAATAAATATGAAAATTTCCGCCATGACTATCAGCATACCTATTAATATTTATAATTTATTCCAGAGTAATGTTTCCCCCGCCCTTTTCTCACCCCAGTGTAAATTTAGAAAATTATGATGAAATAAGAAGAAAAATGTTTTAAAAACATACTGATGTGGAAAAAAGGCGGGCTAATAAGAAACTCAAGAATAATTTAGAAATATTACCAGGTATGCAATCAAGCCTAATCAGGAGAAACTTTTTTTTTTCTTTTTTTACAATTGTGTTTCTAAAATGCAGGTCAGTATGTATCAAAATATTTTCTAATTATAGATACAGTTAAGCTTGATGTAGATGGAGAAAAACTGAAAATGGCATTCTCAAAAGTTAGTTCTGGTCGAATCACAGTATCAGATTAATTGGAGCTGTATTGGGTCACGAGGAGGAAACGTGCAGTGCTTGAAGTGTGGTACTATTAAAGTATTGCTTTTAGATTCGGAGAAGCTGATGGATTGACGGATAGGTCTGCCCGGTGCTAACAGTTGTGGAAGAACTTGTACAGTAGACATCAAAGAGTCCGTAAAATGTTTGGAGAGAGCTTGTAATGTTTCGTGAAACAATTTTATAAAAAGGTTCTAGACTTCTACATAAGTATATTCAGAAATAAATAAAAATTAATTAAATATCTGGTTGTGTAAGATAACGCCAGGCTTTTACTAAAATTGCTTAATGTGTAGAATTAATTACGTTTAGGCATTTTATAATGTTAACAGCTTCAGAGATAATTAGTTCTTGAAGATTTTGTGGATTTGAAATCAGTTTTGCTTTATCCCCGATAAGCGTTGTGCTGGATTTATCATAAATGAAATTAACTAACCTGAACTTATTACTTCTTCAACATTGCGAATGTGCTCCTGAATTATTTTAGTCAGCGATCGTTTAGTCTAGCCAATATAATAAAAGATATCGTCGTTCAATTCTGCAGGTATTTTACAAATCTCTCCTGTAGGTCCAGTAGGTTCACGGTCATTCAGGCTCAATTTTTCAATTCTGATAGAAAAACTAAATAGAATTAAAATTAAATTTTCGAAAAAATAATATTTAAATATGTAGAATTCATTATAAAAAGAAAGGCTGTTAGTGAATTAAATTTTAGGAGTTAAGGAAGTACTGCTTTCATTGGAGAAGATAAAAGTTTATTTTTTATTTTATTAACATATTTAATTATAGTAGTTTTCTTGCAACAATTGGTAATACCAATTTGGATAAATTTATTTGTGTATTTCACTAAACTGAAAAGAAATATAATGGAAAGACATACTTGCTAACCTAACCCGGAAGATTATTAGTTCCCGCCCCTTTTTGTACACAACTTAATTTTAGAGTAATTCACTAAAAATATATTTACGATTAAATAAGGAGAAAAGTACTCTTGAAAAAAGGTGTGAAAATATAGGCTAAAAAGGGGCGGAAAAGGACTAACAATCTTCCGGGTTATGTTGCCAAGTATGGGAAGATGTAAGAATTAAAAAAAAAAAAGAAAGAAAGAAAAGAAAAAAGAAAAAAACTACTTTTAAATTCATTTGGACGAGCAAAAGAAGAAAGGATGGGTAAGGAAACAAAAGATTTTTATAGTAAACGTCAAACCAAATAGTCGAATTATTTTTGCTACGTTAGATATAAAGATCGATAAAATAAAATAGGCAATTTTTATTTGGTTTCACTTTCATTGTTAAAAAAAAAAAAAAAAAAAAAAAAAAAGTTTTTTCTGATACCTAGATAGTCAAGGCAAAAAGCTTCGAAATGTATCTTAATGGTTAATAAGTTTTTAACACTTTCGCGACCGCTTTCATATATTCACGTCATTTACCAGTGGGCGTTTCTTTTGCAACATGTATGTTATTTATTTCTTAAAAATATACACAATATTCATATTTGTACAACTAATATACTATGGATATAAATACTTTGATTAAAAGAAGTATAACTGCAATGTATATCCATTTGTAATATGAATCTAAATATAGAAAATTTTATTATGAAATATTGTAACTTTGGAGAATAACGCCCACAGGCAGACTTTACTGTCAAAAAGACAAAAACATGCAGTTTCGAAAGTGTTAATTGAGTATGTGTTATATCTACGTGTTTTAAAGTGTCTTTTTAACAAATATTAATATAAGAGTGCAATAATGAAAATAAGATGACATAATCTTTTTTTTTTTTTTTTTTTTTTTTAATTGAGGAAAAAAAAATGTTCTTAACATGATGATTTTCTATTCAATACTCTTCAACATTTCAAAAACAGAGTACATTTCTCATTTCGTTATTTAGGAGGTTTACCTGCCCTTCTTTGAAAATACGTAAATTTCCGAACATCATGGGCAGGGCCTGATTAAGGGGGAAGCTCACTCTGCACACATTTATACTTACACCGTTACTTTTTAACAAATACTTTCCTCCTATAAAAAACAGAAAATTTTCGTTAAAAATTACTTTAAAAGAATTCTGGCGTCTAATAACGGTGAGTAAATTGGATTGTTTTACACCGTTCATTTTTTATAAAAAATATTTCTTTGTCAAAGCGTGGAATTTCTATGACATGAAGTAAAAAATAATTGTAAAAATATTCCGGTATGAGCGATGGGTTATCCATAGTCTGTTCAACTTAAACTGATACCGAAAGTAAACAAAACCACATGTTGTTTGGCGGCATGGATAATGTCACAATTACTATTGTGCTAGCCAAGGTTACTCATTTCTCGCCTTCTTTTGTTAGAATTTTCCCACCTCTTCTTTTGTTGTCTTGACGATTTTCTCTTACTTTAATGTAGACCTGCTAACTATGCTGGTTTATCCGTAATGGTATTAAGCCCCGCCTTTTTTTCACACCAGAATAGTTGTATAGCAATAGTTTTCTTATTTAATCATGAGAACATATTGCTGAATATTACTCCACAGCTATTCTGGTGTGAAAAAAAGGCGGGGCCTAATACCATTACGGATAAACTAGCATAGTTAGCAGGTATATTAATGGATCTTTCATTGCTGAATGTTTTTTAAGGTTCAATTGTTTGTCATAAACGCCAAAACACAAAAAGAAGTGATGGTGGGATAGTTTTATCTTTTAACGAGCTCTTTATGATTTGGAGGGGGTTGACTAAGGGATTAACCTTAACACATTTTTTTCGTGAATAACAAACGTCGTCATTTCCGCAGGAAAGAATCAAAAATGGAATACTTGGTAACCCATTTGTTTACTTCTGGTATCACTTTTACTTGAACGGACTATAATCAGATACTAAAATGATGCGAACATTCAAATTGTGCAACCTGCAATCCGTAAAAAAAATTTCTTCCTTCCCACTGTCACCCGTCCTTCGATCGCATGAATTTGTTTCTAGTTTAGTTAATGAAATTTCACAGCACGTGTGATTCGGAAATATCAAATAACATGGCGCATTATGTGCTAATATATTCTCCTTTTTAGGGTACTTCTGTAATGTTTTATAATTGCACGCGTATTTTTATTTTTATTTATTTATTTATGTACTTTATTCGTGCGGTGTTACATAGATGGAGATTTATTAAAATAAGAAAACACTGTAATATTAGTTTGCTATATTTTTAAGGAGTACTTTCTTAATCTGAATAGCAAACCATGGCCTAGCGCCCTACTATCGCAGGCTTATTTTTTTTTATTATTTATATATTTTATTTATTTAGTACCTTTTTTATTATTTTCAAGTGATGTTATATATCTAGGAAATTTATTTAAAGGAGAAAATACTGTAATATTAGTTTACCACGTATTATGGAGTATTTTCGTTATTTGAACAGCAAACCACCCCCTTTGCTATTTCTCTTTGACGTCATTTTACTTTATAAAATATTTTTATCTGTAATTAAATCATTTAAATTTTATCCATTGCAATCGATGTTTTAAAGTAGTTGGCATGTATATATATATGGTGAAATTACACAAATTGTTTAATAAAATATGACAAAATCTCTTTTTAATGTAAAGTATTGCTTTAACCCGTTAGTAGTCGCTGTAGACAGCGCCACCTATTACAGATTGCGCACTTAAACAGAGGACGTTTCTCATTTCACTATTTAGGAGATTTATCTGCCCTTCTCTCTTATCACAAAGTTATGACACCATCCTATTAGTAATTTACAAAAAAAAAAAAAAAAAAAAAAAAAGAAGAAGAAGAAAAGAAAATCGCTTTATTTTACTGACCACTTAAAAGTGAGGGCTGTATTTGTATTTAAGAATTTTTTGGTTTCCTATTGTGTCTTGCACATTTATAATAATATGTCCAGATTTGTTATATTTCTGCTATTTAATATTTAACTAAGTTTGCGATAAAAATAGGTCTAAATCATACTTGCCAACATACTATTAATATTCCGTAATATTGTTAGCCCCGCCTCCTTTTTTTACAACAGTATCTTTTTAGAGTAATTTTCTTCTTATTTACTCGTAATTGCATTTGCAGAATATTATTCTAAAAATTTACCGGTATGAAAGAAAAATGGCGAGACTAACAATACTACGGAATATTGATTAGGATGTTGGCAAGTATGGTCTAAATGCTCACATAATATCAACAAATTAAAAAGAGAGAGAGAGAGAGAGAAAGCGTAATTAAAAAAAAAAAAAAAAAAAAAAAAAAAAAAGTAACATTATTTTGTTCACAATCGTAAAGTTATTTATTTCCTTAGAAGACAGAGGTTAAAGAAGGAGGAGGGTTTGGGGGTTCCACCACTAACACACTCCTAAATTTTGCGAATTTGTATTTGAATTTAAGAATTTTTTGGTTTCCTAGAATGCCTTCCATATTTATAATAATCTATCCAAATTTCTCATATTTCTGCAATATAATATTTAAAGTTTGCGGTAACAATAGGTCTAAATTGCTCGCATACTACAACGCGTACAAAAAAAAAAGAGAGAGAGAGAGACAGAGAGAGAGAAAGCGTAATTTAAAGTAAAAGTAACATTATTACTTTATTCTACTGACAATCGTAATGTTATATATTTCCATAAAAGACAGTAGTTAAAGAAGGAGGGTTTGGGGGTTCCAACACAAACACCCTCCTAAATTTTGCAAATTTCTTGAAAATATTTCAATGAAAATTAATTTTCCACACTCAACATTATGTACGTTATTAAACCCTATTTATTTTACTTTATTTATTTATTTATTTATTAAGTTTAAACCCGCTCCGAATTATTATTATTATCATGTTCGCTAACGTCTTATTTCGTTATGAATTTTGTTGATCTGCACAGTAGACAGAATGTTAAAGTTGTAACTGGGCAATAAAATATGAGAAAGTATTTCATAAAATCCTCATGACGGTTAAAAAAAAAAAAAAAAAAAAAAAAGAAAGAAAGAAAGAAAGAAAGAAAAGAAAAGAAAAGAAGGGGAGGCGTGATTTACATATTTCCAAAAAATTAAAATTTCATGAAATTAGTAATGCCATGTAGTGCTTTAAATCATTATTTTAAATCCGTTAATTACATGTTGCATATTCTTCATTAATAGAAAGTTACACATAGTACTAACAATATAAAAACATATATAATAACAATTTTTTTTAATTATGGCAGCGTTATAACACTTATATAATTTGTATTTTTAGAGAATATTTCTTTTAATGATCTTCTGAAGGACACTAGTGTTAAATATAACTTAAAAAACATATATATATATATATATATATATATTCTTTACTATATCATTATTTATTTAATTTACATTTCGTTTCGTTTTATTATTTTTTATATTTATATGCAATATAGATTTGTTATTAACGTTTGAAAAGAGTGTTATTTATTTATTTATTTTATTTTTCACCAGAAATATTTTTATTTATATTTTTAAATAAACAAATTCTTTTTTGGCTTACTCTTTCTCTTACATATTTTCGGATATTTTGCTGTTGCGAGCTGTTGAAAATGTATAATAGTGTATATGATGGAGTAGAATGAAAGGAAGTTGCATTGTTGCCAGCAGATGAGGGAAAATTCAGTACTATTTTCGTGTAGGGGGGTATGTAGAGAATCTTAAAGACTTAATTAAGATATAATTAAAACGTATATATATTATAAAAAAAAATTAACCGATTATTATACAGCATATCATAACTGTCAGTTTAAAGTTAAATTTAATATAGCAACTGTTTAATAATTTTTATTGACTCTAAGTTTCAGTTTCGATTCTACTCTCATAATTTGTGGCTCAAGCCGTAAGAGATCAATCAAATAGCTGGGATTTTGCAATTCAATATCCATCGTATTTTCTTTTTTTCTTTTCTTTTCTTTTTTCTTTTCTTTTTATTTCTTTTCTTTTTCTTTCTTTTCTTTCTTTTCTTTTTTTTTTTTTTTTTTTTTTTTTGTGAAACGTCCTATTTACTGAATTGACTATCAGATATATCAAACACAGTTCTGTTACGTTAGTGGTGAATATAAAATGCAAATACGCCTAACTGTTGCAACACTGATTTAGAAATTCAGTCAACTTCAGAAATTCATTTACAAAAACGAAAGCCACAGTATTTTCACAAAAGGTTCTCACAATAAACAACAGGATAAAAATTTATTGTGAAATTAAGGTAATAAGCAAATTCTTTAAACAGATTAGCCAACTTGTTGGATCTTGAAGGTGTCGTCGATTTTCAGCCTGTAGCGTTTCAGCCCACAAGCAGAGCCTGATTAAGGGGGAAGCATACATTATCTCCGCTCTCACCGGAATATTTTTACAATTATTTTTTACTTTATGTCACAGAAATTCCACGCTTTGACGAGGAAATATTTTTTATAAAAAATGAACGGTGTAAAACAGTCCAATTTACTCACCGTTATTAGACACCAGAATTCTTTTAAAATAATTTTTAATGAGAATTTTGTGTTTATTATAGGAGGAAAGTATTTGTTAAAAAATAACGGTGTAAGTATAAATAATGTGTGCTTCCCCCTTAATCAGGCTCTGCCCTCAAGTGAAATCGTAGTTTTTCAGCCCACACAAGAGAATCCCACTCCGAATAATCACGTGATGTTCCGGTCTTAATCGAGCTCCTGGTGGACCACCCCTATTGACCATCAGGTGCACCAGTCCGCCATGTGATAAGACCACGTGGGCACTTCTGATAGAAGTTATCGTTAGGTTAGTATTTGTAGTGAACGGTATTCTATTGTATGCAATTATGTCATATTGCAGTGTAGGCATGGATTCGGTAGTAGAAATAATTGAAACTAAAAGAAATAAACCTTGTGCTCTGCACAATGGTTGCAGATATGTTATTAAAAGGAAAAATAAAAATGGAACAACATGTTGGCGCTGCGTTCATTGTTTTAAATCGACTAAATGCAAAGGCCTACTTCTTATGAAGGGTCAAGACGTTTTAAAAGTTGTTAATCACTCCTGCCAACCAGATATTGGTAAACGAGGTAAAGATATTGCAAACGAGGTAAAGAAATGTGAAAACATTATGAAGAAGAGAGCTAGAAAAGAAGATACGCCCCTGACGGAAATTTATCAGAAAGAAATGAAAAATGTCATTGACAAAGGGTTCGACTTTTTAACAGAAATTCCGTTGTACAGTACAGCAAAACATGCGTTAAATGATATTAGAATTTCAGCACGAGGTTCAAGTAAAGATCCCATTTGCGCAGAAAACATTGTACTGACTGACGACATTATTCATTTAAATGAAAACAAAGAAACTTGCTTTTTGTTTGACAGTGGTGCAAAAGATAGAATAATAGCTTTCGCCACTGCAAAAGGCAAAGAAGCTTTTACGACCAATGAAACATTTTTTATGGACGGCACGTTCAAGAGTTGTAGTAAGCAGTTCACTCAGATTTATAGTATACATGTGGACCTTGGCAGCAATACAAATGAAACTAATGTAATCACAGCTGTATATTGCTTCCAAACAAGCAGATGGAGACATACGAGAGATTTTTCATTCTCCTAAAACAGCACATTCCCAATTGGCAACCAAAAATTGTGCATATGGATTTTGAAGCGGCTGCATTTAAATCAGAGCCTGATTAAGGGAGAAGCACACATTATCGCCGCTCTCACCGGAATACATTTACAATTATTTTTTACTTCATGTCATAGAAATTCATGTGTGCGTCTCTAGCATATATACCTGTACAACATATAGACGATGCGTGGATTGCAATACAAGAAACTTCTCCTTCCAGTGAAAATCTACAAAAAATTTATGATTATTTTGTTGAACAATGGTTAGAAAACAACGTAATAACACCAAACATGTGGAACTTTAATGAAAGTCGCCATCGTACGAATAAGGCCGTCGAAGGATGGAACTTTAGACTTAACGATACAGTAAAAAAATCACATCCTAATTTCTATGCATTAATAAGAAATTTAAAAGACGAAGCAAAATATTATGATTTTTTGTTTGATAGACAGTATATAGGTTTAGCAGGTAAAAAGAGAAAACGGAAATATATCAAATTGGATGAAAGAATAAGGAAAATTTTAGACGAGTACTACATATCCTTGGATATTATAAAATGTTTAAAAGCACTAAGTTATGTCCATAAACTCGAGAAATTGTAATATGTAAACTTTCAAACGTAAATGTTAAATTGTAAATTATTTTGTGTGTCATTTGTAAGTTTTTTTATTGTAATTTGTAATAAATAATGCAAAAAAAGAAAAAAAAAAAATTTAAACACGCCAGTAACAATTGCTGCCAGTCCTAAGCCTGGATAAAGTGTGAAGGGAAGTTAACTGTTCAAAGTATAAATACAAAAATAAATAATCAAACATACTTTCGGGCAAAAAAACTACGATTTCATTTGAGGGCTGAAAACCGACGGCTTCATCTTGAATACTCATAGTCGGTTCTACTTTAATAGAACCCGCCCTTGTCGCTTTAAAGTCGCCAGCGTCTACACGATCATTAAAAAACGTTTTTTGCAAACATGTTTATAAAATGTCCCTTTTTATATTCGAAAATGATAAATTTAATAGATATTTTTATCGACAGATAGAACCTTTATCTAATATTTTGATATACTTAAAATGCAATTTTAAAATAAATTGGACAATTAGTCATGTTAAAATGAAGTTTTCCCGAAGAGTCAATTGTTTACATCAGCAGGATCACTGAGGACATTCACTATCACTAGAGATATCTCTGAGGTCCTATTGCTGAGGGCATTCGCAGTGATAATTCTCAACCTTTCTGAATACGTCCACCCCTCAAAGCAAATACACGAAGTAGACTGATTAAATCTTATTCATAAATGTATTATATCAATATAAATTTACATTTTACTTTATATTGAGTGAGAATGCGTATTCCTTTTAGTAAATAAATCTTTTCATACCTCTTTGATATGCTTGCGGTACTCATTTTGTGTAGTCACGCCCCTTCAGGAATTGTAGCCTTCAAGCTGAAATTTGTAGATTACAGAATTAAAACAACGAAGAAACGGCTTATTCTTTACTTCAATTAAAGAATCTCCAGAGCACGTGGAATTTGGAAATAAAAAATAATGTGCAAGCTGTATTTATATATTTAGATTATTATGATATTTCTGTAATGTTTTAGTGTCGTAAACGTATTAAAAAGGGATGAAGGGTTAATATATATAGAGAGATAAAAGATAAATAAAATTTGTAAATATGTTTCATATTGTTTCACCATATAGTTTTTGCAGCTTTTCTTAGACGTTTTATTATTAACAAAATAATTTTATCTATTTGTAATTAGATTAATTAAATTTTATCCTAGGACATAGATACTGTAAATTTCATTGGCATATGTATTCAGCAACGTCAAATAAATTATTTAAAACATTGAGCAAATCGATTTTCTTAATTGAAGTACAGCTTAAAAACAAAATGCCGAAAGGCAGGGCTTATTTTCCTTTAAACACATTTTTTTACGTTACCTCAAGCAATATGTCAATTGATTTTTTTTTTTTTTACTTTTATCGTTCTTATATTATTGGGGGTTATACTCTCATGTACTGCTCTGGAGGTAAATACCTGCCACATTCTAATTAATATTCCGTAATATATTGTTAGTAACCACCGCTTTTTACACAAAATTTTATTTTCAAGGAAACACACACGCTTTCCAAAATACAAACGTCATTACCAAAAAATAAGAAGAAAAATACTCAAAAAACAAAAAAAAAAAAAAAAAAACCTGGTGTGGAAAAGAAGGAGGGTACTAAGGATATTACGAAATATTAATAATGATGCTGCGAAATATAGAGATGCCGCCTCTGATAATGGGGATGATTACATTAGAAGTTTTATGTTAAAAACAATTTTTGTATCAAAAATATTTTATTAAATGCATGCAATCTAAATGAAATATAAGCTGAGCGAAGGTGCTCAAACTTTCACTTTATTTCGTAGAGTAATTTATAATATATATATATATATATATATATATATATATATATATATAATCTTTTTGCTCTATTTTACTGACCACCTGAAATAGAGGATAACTTTCAGAAATTCTCTTTTACTGTCTAACACATTTATATAAATATATCCATGATATTCCTGCCAGATTTCTTAAATTTTGTCTAAATAAAATGTAACTAAAAAATTTTCTATAAATATAGCTTTTTTAATTCTAAAATAATACAGGATGTCATACTCTCTGCCCTTTTTTCAGGATATTCTCAGTGATAAAAAATTTCTTCCTTTTTCGCCACCATTAATTTCATGCAGAAATACTTCTGTTATATTTATAATAATGTACCATGATTAAACAGAGACAAGACCTTAGTTCGCGCCCCTCACAAATGCTCCAGCTCCAAGCTCCGACGGCTCCTTCTAATGCCCATGCGCGCAGACTTCGCGCACCCTCCCAGCCAGGGATTTCTTCCCAGTAAGCTGCGTGGAGAGCATCGAGCAGCTCGATGGTGAAGAGAAAATGACTATCGCCTCGATGCAATTTCCTCATCTATCATTGTATAACATGAGAATTTTCTAGTAACTTTTGCACTAATTGAGATAGAGCTTAGATATTCGGTTTTCGTTCATAAGGGATTTTCTAGCGAAGGTCACCAAGAATTGATAAAGTTACCAAATTTAGCACCAAGGACATAACCTGCCCTAGTGAAGCTTTTTAACGGGTTTTTATAGAAAAATAAACTCTTATAAATGTGAAAACAAGCTAGAAAAATGCAGAAAATTAATATTTTATAACCTGACTAAAACTCTTTGAATGAAATTACATAAAAAGCGTTAATATTTACAAATCCGTAAAAAATTTTTAATTCCATTTTCACATTTAGAAAATTCACAACTGAAAAAATATTTATCGTTTTTTAAATATATATATATATATATATTTATATATATGTATATATTAAGCATTTTGTGAGCTGTAAAGAGCGATAAATAAATTAAAAGCCTTTTTTGCACTCCATAGCTTCAAAATAAATTATTAAAAAAAAAAAAAAAAAAAAAAAAAATTAAAAATCACCATTTGTAAAAATAAGAATATTTGAACGGTTGTGTATTTTGTAACTGTGAATTTTTTCAATATAAAAAAGTACATTTGTCAATGAGTAGCTCACAAGACGAATTTCTCCACAGAATAACATTGGGTTTATTATCTATTAAATAATGTGAAGTATTTCCTTAAGTACTTTCCAAGCCCACCAGCGGCCGAGAGGTTCTGCGCCGAAAGCTGGTAAACGTGAGGTGCTGGGTTCGATCGAAGGTCGCGCTCATCGGCCGAGTCGTTCGGAGTTTTCCCCCCGAAACTTGTATATAATATATAGATGTTAGAACCATTTCGAAAGATCCTCGCGGAGGGCACTCCAGCCATAGGCTTAAGACCCTAGAGCAGTCAATCAGCATTAATCCCCACAACCTTAAATACTTTACAAATCTAATAAACTTTTGATAAATATTGGTATGAGTATGCGAAATAATTCTTATAAAATTAAATATCAGCATATTAAAATTATGATAATACTGAATTTTTCTGTGTCTAAGGAAAATGCATTTATGCACAGATGAATATTTAAATTTATTTTCTTTAAAATTTACAAAGTTAATGCAGTGCAATTTTAAAATTAACTTTTTCTTTTTTAATGTAAAAATAAACTGGTAACAATAACAAACAATATTAATAAAAAGGATAAAAATTGCACATGTGTAATTTAAATTTATTTTATCAATTAGTTTCTATCAATTTTAAAACTACATATTAAATATGTCATGTGGAAAAATATTATAAAGTAAAACACAAATGTTAATAAATCTTATTTTAAGTTATAAGCTCAAGTTCATCCTCATGTCTTACCAATTTCTGTTGTTTTAAAAATACATCTTAAAAAAATATTAAACATATCTGGAAAAAAAAAATGAATATATATATATATATATATATATATATTGTTACAAAATTGTAAATAATTGTGTTTATTTTCGTATAAATTCTTTCAAAGAGGCTTAGTAAGTTAATAAAGTGCTAATTTTGTCCATTTCTAGTCATTTTAGCGTTGAAATAGCCTTATTTCCCCTTAAAAACGCATTCAAAAGCCCAATAAGGCAAGAATTGGATTTGGCGCCAAATTTGGCAACTTTTTCCCACCTTGGCGATTTTTTTGGCGACCTTGGCGAGAAAATCCTTATAAGGGATATACCAAATATGGAAGCTGTAAGTTGATTGGTTGACCACTTTCTAGAGTTTTCTCGAAAAATCTGGGTTCCATGGAACAGTATATAAGAAGCGCTTCCTCGCCAAGGCGAGTTAGTTCAGTTCAGTCTTCAGCCAGCTTCGCTAGTGCTTGCATTGCTCTTGAGCCTCTTTGGAAGAGACTTGCTTGATGCGTTATTGCTATACAGTTTGTACTGTGGATTTGCTATTGACAGCTGTTGTTTAAGCTGTGTTTACTGTTTGAATTGAAGCTGATAGTTGGTTTATAGACCTGTATTTTTCTGGAACTTTCTGTGAATAAATTACTGAATTTTTGTACGTTTGGCCTTTCATTCTCGGACAACTCACGAACCCCCAAGTACGCAACAATATATATGTTTTTTTATATGATCATTAAATAAAATTTTCGGCAAACATTTTCCCATAAAAATTTTAATATTAAATAATTTTTTTTTTAAATATCTCTTTAAATAATTTCTTACACTCCACCCCCCCCCCTAATTTTTTTTAATTAATGAATGTTAACATAAAATGAACTTTTAATAAAAAAAACTTTCAAATAATAAAAAAAACTGTTTTAGCTTATAGAAATGTTTATTTAAATTAATCGCTGCAGATAGCGCAAATGATATTATTAATTCAGAATGAAGATTGCAAATGCATGCTATCTCACGCTTGCTCACTGCCGAATTCTGCGCGCATGCGCATTAGAAGGAGCAAGTTGGAGCCGTCGGAGCTTGGAGCTGGAGAATTTGTGAGGGGCGTGAACTAAGGTCTTGTTTAAACAGAGTTTATTTTTAAAAAGTAGTGGAGTGGTAGTAATAAATTTGAAAGTTTCTCATTCGTGTCGTGTACTGAAAAATAGACAGAGAGTACAAACCCTGGTAATACAAACGCATGAAAGAAAATAATAATAATAATAATAATAACAACAACAACAATAATAAGAGAGCTTTTTAAAGAAAAAGTAGCTCAGTTATGTTCATCAAATGGGAAATGTAAAACATGACGTAAGTCCATCTTTATGAATTTTGTCAGAATATACGGTACACAGAATGTAAAATGTTTAACTGGGAAATAAAATACGTAAACATTGTTTATGAAATCCTTATATGAGTGGAATAAAAAAGGGCGGGAGCCGGAGCGGTTTAAGTAATTTCAAGAAAGTAAAATTTCTTGAAATTCCATGCTCCTACATTTTCCTTTATTTTTTTCAATCAGTAATTTTGTAATAATTTTTCTCTCTTTATATATATATATATATATATATATATATATATATAACAGAAGTTTGAAAATTTGAAAAGAACTTTATCGTTGAACAATAATGGTGAATGACTCTTACAAAACTTGAATGTTCAATCTTTTTGTTTGTGCTATAAAAGAAATGTTTTAAACCAGAAAACTTTTGCAGTATCATTTATAATAATATAAATTCATAATATCGTCAGCGATCTTCGGATGACCCATTTCATCCAAAGATCGTCAGCGACTTCGAGTATTAGGGCCTATATCTCACTAGAAAACTTGCTTTTTGCAAGTTTATAAAATTTAAAAAAGAGCGTTAATAGAGAATCGAAGTCGAAGGGAACTGCAGTGTTCCCAAAAGATGTGGAGGAATTCAGCACTGTTTTCCTTGAAGGGGGATTTAAAGGAAAATTGTTTTTTTTATAGAGAAGCTTAAAAATGTAATATACAAAAAAATTATAAAAGAAAGTTTTAACCTATTTTCAAAAACATTTCATAAATGTAAATCTAAGGACTGAGATAACAACAAGTGTTTAATAATTTTTATTCACTATTAGTTTTATTTTCGATTCTGTTTTCACAAATTGTGTTTCAAGGTTCAAGCCATGAAGATAATAAGTAGTTTAATTAAGATTATTTCTTCGGCATGTATATAAGTAAATTATTTATATTTTTAACAGTAGGCTAATGAAAATGGTAAACTAATACTAATATTGTGTCTAATTATTTTGTCATTATCATGTTTCTCATAAAACTTATCTATAATACCTGAGTGTATAAAAACTTTTATCTAAATGTTCCAAAGTAAATATATTTGTTACTTGTGGTTAAATCATCAAACTGTCGTCGTTCATTTATCCTTTTTTTTTTTTTTTTGGGAAGTGTGGGTGCACTCAGGCCCGGACTGGCCAGGTCGACTACTCGGCAATTGCCGAGGGCCCCGCCCCAAGGGGTCCCCAGAACACCCCGAAAAATAAATATACTGCTTTATAATTAGTTACATCAGTGTAATTTTACTATTTATTTTCTAATAATCTTACACATTTACAATAAATTTTTACTCATCGCGTGTAGCGCAGTGCCCATAATTTCAGACAAGATCATGACCAAAGAACATAAATACAAACAGATATTGAAGTTTTGTGGGGCAAAACCTGGTCTTTCTTTATTGTTTTCAACTAGAATGCACGCGAAATCAAGTAGACAATGTTTCATTTTTGGAGCACACTGTTTCATGCTGCATCCTGCATGTTTGCTTTCTCCTATCTTAAGCAGCCATGAAATTTTTAATGTAGCGTCTAGATTGCGATAGTTACGTCCAGTGTTCCCAGATGAAAATTTAAATTATCCCTACTTTATGGAGAAAAAATCCCTACATTCCCTAAGTTAAAATATTTTTACCCTACAAAATACCCTACGATTCAAAACTATTAATAGAAATTATATAAAATCATATTATTATTATTATTTTAATATTTTCTAGCATTAGCCCCCCCCAAAAAAATGATCCATTCTTATTAATATGCACATAAGTTGATTGTTGAAACAGACGAACAAATAAAAACAAGTACCTAATATATATATACAAATGTACAGTCGGGGAAAAAAAACGCAGCAGTCGCTGTAATTTCATTATTAATTGACGCAGAGAAATGTAATAGACACCATTCAACACGAAATTAAACGCACTTTTTGAAAATGCTGTCGAATTTTGAATTAGGGGTTATCTACATATTGCAGAGCTGCCAACCTAATCCGGCAAATTGTTAACGCCTATTGAAAAACGCCCCGTTTTCTACACCACTAAATTTTTAGAGCAATTCTCTTCAAATGTATCTATAATGAATTAAGTAGAAAAATACTCTAAAAATTAAGTGGTGTAGAAAAAGGGGCAGTACTAACAAATTGCCGGATTAGGTTGGCAGCTCTGATATTGAAATGAGCGCTAACTTTGCAATAGCAACACCCAATAGCAACACCCAATTTTGACTTCATATTCGAATGTCTGAGAGTCTGGCAGTGCGGAAAAGTATACTATTTGTATACTTTATCTTTAGTATTTATAGAGTTATAATCAAAAATGTGTTAGGGGGTTATCTGTAAATGTAGAAAAATAAAAGTAAGATCCTATAAGAAACAGATATAATTTTAATGTATTACACCGGAAATCTTTCAGGAAAAAAAGATTTATAATAATTAATAAAAAGGTTGAATCTTCCAGTTTCGTAATTATCTTGAATTCAGTTTTTTAGGTATGTATATACTTCAGTACTTTTTTAAATAATTTTAGGTCTATTTAAATACATTTCACTTGCGATTTATCCAGACTGTACTCTTTCAAAAAAGTGCAATATTTTTCAAGTAAAAGTGTCTATTATGGCTCTAGTGATCACCAATAAAGCTTGAATTTTCTTTCGTAGGTGTAACATAAAATATGAAATAAAATAATATATATATACAACAACGCATACACTAAATCTTTTCGGATAAATTTTTGTAAGGGTTTATGAAGTAAATATTAAACAATTTTAATCGCAATTACCAGTTTTGGGTTAGTTGAACTCTTTGGAACTGTACAATTTGTATTATAATTTCTTAATTAACCCTTTCGCGACTGCTGGCGCAGATTCACGTCATTTGAAAATCTGTAACTCTCTTAGTGGGCGTTTCTTTCGCAATTTGTGTGTTACTTATTTCTTAAGTGTGTAACCAGTGTTCATATTTTTGCAATAAAATATATTATGGATAGAAATATATTGATTAGAAAGAATATAATTATACTGTATATCCATTTGTAATATAATTGTGAATACAGAAAATTGTTCTGAAATACTTTATTTTGAGAGAATAACGCCCTTAGTTTCTTAATTAGGCGGATTTTACTGTCAAAATTACAAAATCCTGCGGTCGAAAAAGTGTTAAAATATATTTATAATGTTAAAAGTATATTTAAAAAATATATAAAGTTAAAATATATTATTACAATTTTAAAGGCTAAAGTATCCTTAAAATAACAGTCCTCCCCCCTACAAAATAAATAAATAAAAATAAAGCAATATATGAAGCAAATGATTAAGCCTTTAACTTAAGAAACGATTTTAGAAGTCTGTCTTGCATTACAATTCCATTAGTATTTTTTTTTTTTTAATTGACAATTTTTACATTTACCAATTTTTCTATTTAAAACAGTAAACCCCGCCTATTTAGTTTTTTTTTTTTTTTTTTTTTTTTTTCTTCTAGTGTTCGTTTAAAAGATTCGAAATTTATCACCAGTAATCGATGAAGTAAATACCACATGTGCATATTCTTGTCAACATAAAATAAGGGGTTTAACACGAATACTCAATATCACATTTACTTTTTTTTTCTGTACTGTTTTGTTTTGAAGAAAGCTGAAGGCGGGGCTTGTCTTCTTTAGAAAACATGAATTTTTGATGCTAACACTGATGTCCAAAAATCATAATTTTATTTTATTTCTTTGCATTTGACGTTGTTGTTACATAATTTGACCCGTAAATAAAAAATAAACATATTTTGTTTAATTTTTATTGTTATTTTTTAAGATTTGATTCGTTGTCTCATGCAAAATTTTTAAGAGACGGCCCCCTAAACCACTCCAAAAGAAAGATTTATTTATATCTCGAAAACTAATAACTGGAATGAGCTGCAAATTTGCACACCCTTATTTTTCGGCATTAGGATTCATTTTATATAAAAATTAATATAGGTCATAATTCATAATTTTTATGAATATGAATTTATTAATATTTTTCAAAATTAAAAATATTTTTCAGAATCAAAAGTAATGATGGATTATGTTTGGGTTTCTTCACTGTATCTCGTAAAAAAAGAATTACATCGATCAAGTTATTTTTTGTGAAGATATTAATAAAAGTTTGAAATATGAATTTTACATTAGCACCTTCAAATTTTGAACGCTTATAACTCCGTGAAAAAATAAGTAAAATATACAACCAATATACTTTTTCGCATTGTCGTGATCCCACGAATTCAAATATAAAACAAAAATGGGGCATTACCATTGAAGAAATCAAAGTTGGTTCGCGTTTTAATATGTAGACGACCCCCAATTCGAATTTTCAGTTCATTTTCTGAAACTACTCGCAATTCCCCGTCGAATGATACCGATTACATTTTTCTACATCTATTAGCAACGAAGTTACGTCGAGTGCTGCGTTTTTTTTTTTTTTTTCCCCGACTGTACATTCGTGAAAACACAGTAAATAAAATGAACTATGTTTCTATAATTTGATTAAATTTAATACTGTCAGCTCATTATTCTATTAATTTTTAAATCAAACAGCTAATCTCCTTTGACATCTTTTCGAATCAAACTTACCTAATAAATTTAATTTAGTAATAAAAAATCAATGTTAAACCGGCAAATATCGACTTGATAAGTACCTTACTCCGACTCCTTAGGGGGTGTGGCTACACGAAATGGGTGGTGTGATCACATCAAATAGAAATAAAAAGACTAATTTGCGGAAAGGAAAACGAAAGGCAACGTATTCTGACGGAAAACATAATAAAATACACTTTTAGATCAGTATAATATATTTATGATTAAGATTTTGTACTGCTTGTACTTATTTTATTTGATGGGTGGGTGTATACAAATTACAAATAACTTGACAATTGGCATTTCGAGGAAATTTAATTTGAACATGTACATGATTTATTGTCCAATTTATTTTAAAACTTTGATGTTAATTATATCAAAATATTAAATAAATGTTATATTTTTTATTAAAATTATAAAATAAATTTACCACTTCGGAATAATAGTAATAATAATAATAAAAGGGAGGGCATTTTAAAAATATGCAAATTTTCCAACTAATATAATTTATGCCGGCGCAATCATAATAATATCCTTTTTTCTCCCTTACTAATTTTCTTGAGTAATTTTCCCCAGTATGTAACTATGATTAAATAGGAAGAAAACAACTCTTATAAAAAAAAAGTAGTAGAAGTACCAGAAATAGAGGACGGTACTAAAAATACACTGGAATAAATTATAGATGTTGGCAACTCTGAGTTATGAGATGTTTCACTTCGCATCAGTCTGTAATAAAATAATGTATCAGAAACAAGGTATTGTAAGCAACTTTTTTAAAGATAAGTTTAAAACTTTTTGCGTTTTTAAAAAGAATTTTAAAATTTTCATTAGGTAATAGAAAAATCCCTACAAAAAAGAATTAAAAAAAAAATCCCCCCCCCCCCCCACGCCAAAATCAGAGCTAAAACAGCCTACTGTAGGGAGAAATCCCTACATCTGGCAACAGTGCTTACGTCTCTTTGGAGTTTCAATTCTTGTTCTCATCTACTATAACCATCGAACACATATACAAGTAGAGTCAGAGCCTGATTAAGGGGGAAGCACACATTATTTATACTTACACCGTTATTTTTTAACAAATACTTTCCTCCTATAATAAACAGAAAATTCTCATTAAAATTACTTTAAAAGAATTCTGGTGTCTAATAACGGTGAGTAAACTCGATTGTTTTACACCGTTCATTTTTTACAAAAAAATATTTCCTCATCAAAACGTGGAATTTCTATGACATGAAGTAAAAAATAATTGTAAAAGTATTCCGGTGACAGCGGAGATAATGTGTGCTTCTCCCTTGATCAGGCTCTGAGTAGAGTACAGATACCCTATAGTAGCTATGGAGAAAAATTCCCGGAATATTACTGCGGTTCTTGTGCCTTCTTTTGGCAATAACTTTGCCTCATGACTGCATTTGACTTTTTAACTTCGTTGATGGCTGTTATCGAGACTTCCGATCTTCTTTCTCGGGAATTTGTATGTGCGTCTACAAGTATTTCTTTGCCATGTAGTTTTCGTGCGACTTTTTTGTGAACTGGACCTTCTTTTTTCTAAAAGTACGTGACTACACTACAAGATAGTTCCGGTGTGCTTAGGGTGACCAGATTTTTTTATGCAAAATGGGGACAAATTATGCGATGTCCTCATTTCCGTGAGAAAAATGAGGACAGTTTTCTTCTAAAATGCGGACATTTCTGAGGACCCAAAATTTCATAAAATATAGCATAAAATTAGCTTATGTTAACCAACTTGCAGCCATCAATCATCACTATGATTATTACTTATGAACTTATATGATAAACATTATTTATAGAAGCATTATTAAATTTACAATAAACATAAACTTGTACACATTATTCTTCTCTTCGTATAATATAATAATAATGGCCATGCTATTTATACAAAAGTATTAATTTCTTATATGCGGTTGATACGAAAGTACAAAACTATTTAATATCTACTTCTATTAATATTTTTATAAACTGTTTTAATACAATTGTTACTGTTGTATAGACCAAGTTTTTAGTGTAAACGAAATCATAACTACTTCACATAGAAATGATCTAATAAATAACATTTCAAAAGGACAAGACAATCTGAGCAATGTCAAAAACTGCCTAGGCTAAGAATATGAATTGACCTCTAGTCTGACGGCTGAACTGTTATGTTGACCTTCGAGTAGTACTTACTCACTAGAGAGCAAAAAATCGTCAGATGTCAACAAGGTACAGTCGGCAGAAAAAGTATCCGAGCTCTCGCAATAATCCCTGTCTAAAAAAAGTACACTTAATACTACTTTGTTAAATAAAACCTTGTCGAGTCATGTTCTTAGTCAGTTTAGGAAGATGATTCGACAAGGATTTATTTAGCAAAATAGTTTTAAATGTACTTTTTTGATATCGGAATTATAAGCTAGTGCTCGGGTATTTTTGCTGCTAACTGTAATCAGCATCCAGCTCCTATCCCTAACTTAGTCAGTTTTTAATCTTGCTAAAGAATGTTTTTCCATTGCAAAGACTAAAATCTACCAACAGAAAAATATATTGTGTGAATTGCCTAGAAATGCAGATGATTTAAAAATGAATGGAATCAATCAAGATATTTTTTTTTTTTTTTTTTTTTTTTATGCTGTATTGAATTGTAGAATCAGTTATCTAATGTTGAAATTTTAAGTAAAGAAAGAAATTACTGAAAAATGAGGAGAAATGAGAACAAACGTCCAAAAATGAGGACAAATGAGGATATGCGAACTTTTGAAAGCAACTGAGGACAACACTTGAAAAATGAGGACTGTCCTCAGAAAATGACGACATCTGGTCACGCTAGGTGTGCTGAAAACTTTTTATGTATCAACGTTTTCTGCAGAACTTGCTGTGTAACCCTAGTGCAACGCCAAGTGATCTTAAATGACTCATGATATTTACAAAACTTATCTTTTAACTGTAACTGTACTGAACTTCTTCGATATATAATGCTGTTTACTCTGCTGTTAATTAACAACACCTGAAGATGCTATGTTAATAATAGCATGTTATGTTAATAATAGCAATTTTACAGTTGTGTTTCTAAAGCGCAGGTCAAGTATGTATCACAATAGTTTCTAATTATAGATACAGTTAAGCTTGATGTAGAAGGAGAAAAATTGGAAATGGCATTCACAAAAGTTAGTTCTGGTCGAATCACAGTATTAGATTAATTGGAGCTTTATTGGGTCACAAGGAGGAAACGTGCAGTGCTTGCAGTGTGGAACTGTTAAAATATTGCTTGTAGATTAGGAGAAGATGATGCATTGACGGATAGGTTTGCCCGGGGGTAACAGTTGTGGAAGAACTTGTACAGTAGACATCAAAGAGTCCGTAAAATGTTTGCAGAGAGCATGCAATGTTTTGCCAAACAGTTATTTAAAAAGGTTCTCGACTTCTATATAAGTATATTCAGAAAGTAAATAAAAATTAATTAAATATCTGGTTCTATAAGATAACGCCATGTTTTTGGTAAAATTGCTGAATCTTTAGAATTAATTACGTTTATGCGTTTTTTAATGTTAGCAACTTCAGAAATAATTAGTTCTTGAAGATTTTGTGGATTGGAAATCATTTTTGCTTGATCCCCGATAAGTGTTGCGCTGGTTTTTTCATAAATGAAATTAACTAACCTGAACTTATTTCTTCTTTAACATTGCGAATGTGCTCCTGAAGTCCTTTACTCAGAGATCGTTTAGTGTAGCCAATATAATAAAAAATATCGTCGTTCAATTATACATGTATTTTATAAATCCCTCCTGTAGGTCCAGTAGGATCACGGTCATTTAAGTTCAATTTTTTAATACTGATAGAAAAACTAAATAGAATTAAAATTAAGTTTTCGAAAAAAATAATATTTAAATATGTAGAATTCATTATAAAAAGGAAGGTTGTTAGTGAATTTAATTTTAGGAGTTAATGAAGTACTGCTTTCATTGGAGAAGATAAAAGTTCATTTTTTATTTTATTAACATATTTAATTATAGTAGTTTTATTGCAACAATTGGAAATACCAATTTGGATGAATTTATTTGTATATTTTCACTAAACTGAAAAGAAATATAATAGAAAGACATACTTGCCAACTTAACACGGAAGATTGTTAGTTTCCGCCCCTTTTTGTACACCACTTAATTATAAGAGTACTTCACTGAAAATACATTTACGATTAAATGAGAAGAAAATTACGCTAAAAAAGAGACTGGTGTGAAAAAATAGGCTGAAAAGGTGTGGAAAAGGATTAACAATCTTCCAGGTTACAATAGCAAGTATGGGAAGATGTAAAAATTAAAAAAAAAAAAAAAAAAAAAATAGGAAAAAAAAGAATAAAAGTACATTGTATTTATTTGGGCCAGCAAAGGAGCAAGGATGGGTAATGAAACAAAAGATTTTTATTGTAAACGTTAAACCAAATAGTCGAATTATTTCTCCTACATTAGATATAAAGATCTAAAAAACTAAAATGGGTAATGTTTATTTAGTTTCACTTTCATATGTAAATTTTATGGAAGGGAATTTTTATAAAAGGTATCAATAAAACTCCGGAGGGAATTTCTTGAATATGACCAAGAAAAAAATATATCATCGATATACCTTCTAAAAGGTTAGTCTTAACTCAAAAAAAAAAAAAAAAAAGTTAGAAACCCAATTGTTAAAAAAAAAAAAAAAAAAAATCTGATATTTTGATAGTCAAGGCAAAAAGCTTCAAAATGTATTTTAATGGTAAATAAGTTTTTAACACTTTCGTCGCCGCTGACGTATAGTCACGTCATTTGAAAATCTGTAATTCCGCCAGTGGGCGTTTCTTTTGCAACTTGTATGTTATTTATTTTTTAAAAATATACACAATATTCATATTTGTACAACCAATATATTATGAATAGAAATGCTTTGATTAAAAGGAATATAATTGCAATGTGTAACCATTTGTAATATAAATCTAAATATAGAAAATTTTAATATGAAACATTGGAGAATAATGCCCGCAGGCGGACTTTGCTGTCATAGAGACAAAAACATGCGGTTGTGAAAGTGTTTATTAAATATGTGTTATATCTATGTGTTTTAAAGTGTCTTTTTAACAAATATTAATATAATAGTGTAATAATGATAATCAGATGGCATAATCCATTTTTTTTTCTATTTCTATTTTAATTGAAAAAAAAAAAAAAATGTGACTAACATGATGATTTTCTGTTTAATACTCTTCAACATTTCAAAAATAGAGTACGTTTCTCATTTCTATGTTAAGGAAATTTGTCTGCCCTTCTCCGGTATCACAAAACAGTTATAACACCATCCTATTAGTAATTAAAAAAAAAAAAAAAAAAAAAAAAATCGCCTTATTTTACTGACCACTTAAAAATGAGGGCTGTATTTGTATTGAAGAATTTTTTGGTTTCCTATTGTGTCTTCCACATTTATAATAATACATCCATATTTTTTATATTTCTTCTATATAATATTTATCTTAAATGTTTGCGATAAAAATAGGTCTAAATCATACTTGCCAACATACTATTAATATTCTGTAGTATTGTTAGCGCCTCCTCCTTTATCACACCAGTATCTTTCTAGAGTTCTTTTCTTCTTATTTACTCGTGATTGCATTTGGAGAATATTATTCTAAAAATTTACCGGTATGAAAGAAAAATGGAGAGACTAACAACACTACGGAATATGAATTACATACTTGCCAACAACCTCATTAATAACCGTACAATTGTTAACGCCCCCTGAAAAAACGCCTCTTTTCTCACACCAATATATTTTTAGAGTAATTCTCTCCAAATGGTGTTACGATTAAATAAGACTAAAATTACTCTAAAAAATTATTGGTGTTTTAAAAAAGGCTGGTACTAAATATTGTACGGTTCATAATGAGATGGTTGGCAAGTATGTAATTAGGATGTTGGCAAGTATGGTCTAAATGCTCACATAATATCAATACATGAAAAAAAAAAAAAAAGGAGAGAGAGAGAGAGAAAGCATAATTTAAAGAAAAAGTAACATGATTACTTTATTCTATTCACAATCGTAAAGTTATTTATTTCCTTAGAATACAGTGGTTAAAGAAGGAGGAGTGTTTGGGGGTTCCACTATTAACACACTCCTAAATTTTGCGAATTTGTATTTGAATTTAAGAATTTTTTTGTTTCCTATTATGCCTTCCATATTTATAATAATCTATCCAAATTTCTTATATTTCTGCAATATAATATTTAAAGTTTGCGGTAACAATGGGTCTAAATTGCTCGCATAATGCAACGCATGCAAAAAAAAAAAAAAAAAAACAGAGAGAGAGAGAGAGAGAGACAGAGAGAGAGAGAGAGAGACAGAGAGAGAAAACGTAATTTAAAGTAAAAGTAACATTATTACTTTATTTTACTGACAATCGTAATGTTATATATTTCCTTAAAAGACAGTAGTTAAAGAAGGAGGGTTTGGGGTTTCCAACACAAACACCCTCCTAAATTTTGCAAATTTCTGGAAAATATTTCAATGAAAATTAATTTTTCACACTGATTATTATGTACATTATTAAACAGTCTTTATTTTACTTTATTTATTTATTTCTTAAGTTTAAACCCGCCCTGAATTATTATTATTATCATTTTCGCTAATGTCTTATTTCGTTATAAACTTTGTTTATCTGCACAGTAGACAGAATGTTAAAGTTGTAACTGGTCAATAAATTATGAGAAAGTCTATCAAAAAATCCTCATGACGGTTTGAAAAGAAAAAAAAAAAAAAAAAAAGGAATTGAAAGAAATGAAGGGGAGTCATGATTTACATATTTCCAAAAAATTAAAATTTCATGAAGTTAGTAATACCATGTAGTGCTTTGAATCACTATTTCAAATCCGTTAATTACATGTTGCACATTCTTCTTTAATAGAAAGTCATACACAGTACTAACAATATAAAAACATGTATAATAATCATTTTTTTTTTATTATGGCAACGTTATAACACTTATATAATTTGTATTTTTATAGAATATTCCTTTTAATGGTCTTCTGAAGGAGACTAGTGTTAAATATAACTTAAAAAACAAATATATATGTATAAAAATCTTTACTATATCATCATTATTTTAATTTACATTTAGTTTCGTTTTATTATTTTTTATGTTAAAGTTTATATGCAATATAGATTTGTTATTAACGTTTTAAAAGAGTTTTAGTTATTTACTTACATATTTATTTTTTTATTTTTTTACCAGAAGTATTTTTAGATATAAATTTAAATAAATAAATTCTTTTGAAATTTACGTTTTCTCTTACATATTTCCGGATATTTTGCTGTTGCGAGCTGTTGTAAATGTATAATACAGTATATATGATGGAGTAGAAAGAAAATCAGTTGCTTTGTTGCCAGCAGATGTGGAAAAATTCAGTACTATTTTCGTGTTGGGGGGGGGGGGTATGTAGAGAATCTTAAAGACTTAATTAACAAGTAATTAAAATGTATATATATTATAAAAGAAAATTTTAACCGATTTTTATAAAGCATTTCATAACTGTCAGTTTAAAGTTAAATTTTATATAGCAACTGTTTAATAATTTTTATTGACTGTTAGTTTCAGTTTCGATTCTACTCTCATAATTTCTGACTCAAGCCGTAAGAGATTAAATATCTGGGATTCTACAATTCAATATCCATTGTATTTTCTTTCTTTCTATTTTTTTTTTTTTTTTTTTTTTTTTTTTGTGAAACGTCCTGTTTATCGAATTGACTATCATATGTATCAAACACAATTCTGTTATGTTAGTGGTGATTATAAAATACAAATACGCCTAACTGTTGCAACACTGATGAAGTGTATTTATATTACATTTTAGAAATTCAGTCAACTTCAGAAACTCATTTACAAAAACAAAAGCCACAATATTTTCACAAAAGGTTCTCACAATAAACAGCAACATCAAGGTTTATTGTGAAATGAAGCTAATAAGCGAATTCTTAAAACAGATTAACGAACTTGTTGGATCTTGAATACATATAGTCGGTTCTATTTGAATAGAGCCCGCCCTCGTCGCTTTAATTTCGCTAGCGTCTACACGGT